>CM053790.1:222754953-222969953 GCA_028749045.1 Cupressus sempervirens | reverse complement strand
TTTATGTTACCATTGCAAGGAACTATGGGAACATGGCCATAAATGCAGAAGGGAGCTCAAGAACTATGGCAATGAACTAAAAAGAAAAAAATTATGCTTTCATTGCACGAAAAGTTGGGAACTAGGACACATATGTGGAAAGAGAAGCCAAGCTTGAAAGATGGATGCCATACTTGATGATGAAGTAAGGGAAAAATGAACAAGAGACCTAAATATAATCCAAGGACTAATGAAGATGTGAAGGACTAATAGGAACTAGATGAGCTGCAATTTTAGTAGTGATTATATATATGTAATAAAAAGGATTATAATAATTGGTGAATCAAATTACCTCCTAAGTAGACCACCTTGATGGATGCCAAGGTGCAACCATTAAGGGTGAGAGGGCTAAAGTTTCACTCTTGGGCTTAGGTAGGATATTTAAGAATGAAAAGAATTTTTATCTAAGTAGATCACCTTGATGGATGCCAAAGTGCTATCGTCAAGGCCAAGAGGGCCAAAGTTTTGCTCTTGAGCTTAGATTGGGAAAATAATATTAAGATGAACATCTAAGTAGATCACCTTGATGGAATGGTAGAATATTTTCATCAAGGCCAGGAGGGCCAAAGTTTCACTCCTAGCCTTAGATTGGTCAAGTTAAGAAAAATTTGACATCATGTCAACTTAATTCAGTTAAGAATCTACCAAGTAGACCACCTCATTGGATGGCTGATATCTTCCATTGAGGCCAAGGGGGCCAAAGTTTCACTCTTGGGATTGGTAGGATATTGGTTTAGAACTAATTTATCATGAATTATATTTTCTTTAGAGATATTATATAAATGTGCATGCTAACAATTATTTGTTCTTGCAAGATTCATGATCAATAAAACATACTAGGCAAGTATATTTGGTAAATTAATTTCTTTCCCCTATTTCATTATGAGAGATAAAATAATAAAATCAATAAAGAATATATGATGTGTTTGCTTCATGTCTTAATCTATCTACATCATGTCTGCTTCATGTTTTTATTCATTAAAAGATATATATCTCCTAGGATTTTTCTATGCAAGTATATTATGTAGCTATAAAGGAGCTCATGTATGAATGATATTGCTTAAGGACAAGCAATTTTGAGAAGGGGAGACTCTCATGACCCATCCTAAAATAGAATCCTACAAGGTATTATAGAATGAAATTATATAATAATAGTTTATTATGTGAATAAAATATATATCAAATATTCACACAAGAAATCTCCCTTTGGGATCCTCACCCCCGGAGTCTTTTTGGAATGGTATTTTGGACATATTCAACAGGAAGATGGCTGGTTGGAAAGGGGTCTCTCTTAGTCAAGCGGGGAAATGCCTCTTAGTCAAATCTTCTCTTCAAAATCTGCCAATCTACGCCCTGAGCCTCTTTGGAATTTCGGGGAAAATAACTGAAAGAATGGAGAAAATCCAGAGAGACTTCCTTTGGAATGGTAATGAAGGGAAGAAAAGATACCCTCTTGTTTCTTGGGAGAAGGTTTGCCTCCCTAAGAGGTACGGAGGTCTGGGCATTAGAAAGATCACCCACCTCAATAAGGCTCTCCTAGCTAAACAAATATGGCGGATCTTCAGTAGCACCGGTGAATGGAGGGACACCCTGGTAAAAAAGTACCTTAGAAGACCCACTCTTCTTTTCACCCTTTTTAATGAAGATATCCCAAAAGGATCGAACATTTGGAATGGGATCATGAAAGCCAGGGACCTGGCTAAGGCCAGGATATCATGGAAATTGGGAAATGGGAAGGACATCCAGTTCTGGTCGGATAGATGGCTTTCCCAAGATCCACTTATCAATAACCCTATTTTCGAGAGATGGATGCAAGCTTGTACTGATCAAATTGGGTCCAAATTTTGTGATTATTGGAATGGCCAGGAATGGAGTGACCTATCCCTCATCTCTGAGGACTTGAATCCTATAATGCTTATACTCAATTCCATGATTCCTATCAATTTGGGGGATGAGCTGGTCTGGAGGGATAATCCCAATGGAAGATACTCTGTTGCCTCAGGCTATAATTCCCTTTGGAGCTTAAAAGAGAAGGCCCCTTGGGCGGAGGCTTGGATTCTGGGTCTCACTCCAAAGATCAACATTTTTTACTGGCTGGCTCTTCAGAACAAAATCCTTACTCATGACAATCTCATGAAGCGAGGACATGTTATGCCCAGTAGATGTCCCTTGTGTAAGAATCAGGCTAAGACCGGAAATCACATTTTCATCTTATGTGACTATGCCAGGGAGGTGTGGAATGTCATCACACATGATAATGAAACCCTCTGGTGCAAACTGGATAATCTCATGGATTTTTTCCATCAGTGGAAAGGTCTTTGTAAGATTACTGGTTGGCAGGATCACTCGGACTGGATTTTACCCCATTTTTGCTGGGGAATTTGGAAGGAAAGGAATAATAGAATATTTAGAGACAGAGAGGAGCCGGCTATAATCCTTGGCAGGAAGGTCTCGAAGAATATAAAGGAAAATCTCCAAGTGCTGAAGGAGGAAGAAGAAGAAGAAGGGGACAGAAAGATAGCTAAAGAAAAAGACAGGAACCTCAAAAGGCAGGATGCTAGCTGGCTTCTCCCCCTAGATGGTTGGTCAAAAGCCAACTTTGATGGGGCTTCTAAGGGTAACCCAGGCCCTTCAGGTTGCGGTGGAATCATAAGAAATAGCTATGGGGAGGGAATAGCTGCCTTTGCTTCCCTGCTGGGAATCCAGACTATTCATCTGGCTGAAGCAAGAGCTGCGAGTAAGGTGGTCAAGTTGGCTTTTGAAGCTGGGATTACTAAACTCTGGCTTGAGGGGGACTCCAAAAAAATTATTAATACCATTAATGGTATTTCCCCTCCCTCGTGGACGATTGCGAACATAATTGCTGAGACTTGCGCCACTCTCACAAAGTTCGATAAGGTCCACGTCACTCATGTTTACAGAGAGGCAAACCCAGTCACTAATTGGTTTGCTAATAAAGGGGTTAACGCCACCAATAATTTAACCTGGCATGCCGAAAAAGATTTTCTGGCGGAGGAAAAGTTTCTTATCGACCAAGATAAAATCTTGGGAAGGACGGCTCAAATCCAATGCAATTATGGATAATAAAGATTGCTTAATAAATGGTAAGTGCCATTATTGGCATCATGATTTTCACCAGCAAAAGGGGTTTCCTCTGACATTTCGATACGTTCGAAAGGATGATACCATTATTTTTAGAAAGGGGTATATTCACGGGTATCATAAAAGAAACATCACCATTTTTTTGAATGCAAATAACTTGCACAGTTCAGAGTTCATGAGAATTGTGGAAGTTGATCAGGTAAACATGACGGGTGAGAGGAGCAAAAAGGAGCTGGTGGGGGAAGTTTAGAAGTGGAAGAACAAGGCCAAAGTTTGGAGAGAGCTGGAAAAGGGTGGGGTTACTAATTTCTTCGAGAAACTTCATGGCTCGGATCCTGAGATCACTAACAGCATGGTGAATTCGTGGAATAATGGTAAGGTTAAGGTGAACAGGGTCTACTTTCAAATTACTAAGGATGTGGTTGCTGAAGTCACAGGGATTCCGATGGAGGGGCATAAATTCTTCAGAGACAAGAAGATGTCTTCTAATGCAATCAAGGATTTTGTGAAAAACACTGAAGAGCTGAACAAGCTGGGCAAGAAAGAGACATTTTTTGTAACGGATACTATAAAGAAGCTCTGGAGGTATGTTCTCTACGCTGTCATTGAATATATAACCCTAGACCCCAGGTTTGATAGGGTTAGGACTCACCATTTTGTGATTCTGAATCATTTTCGCCATGGTAGTAAGATCTCCTTCCTGTATTTTCTTTTTAACTCGATGAACAATGCCATTTCTAGTTTTAAAAAGAAAGCTACCGTCAACCCGGCACTGCATGAGGGTCTTCTGCTTCTGATTCATGAGCATTTCCATGCTCAAACCATTAGCAAAAACCCTATCCAGGGGGTAGATGTTGACAAGAGCAGCTCCAGTTTTTCCTCAGATTCCGACGATGTCGAGAGCATCAGCTCTGATGAGGTTTTTGAGCATTCAGGTAAGAAGACTAAAACCCATAAGAAGGATTACCCCTCTATCAAATTACCCAGCAGAAAGAGCCCTAGAGGTCATACCCCAGCTAAAACTGGCTCTGCTGAGGTGGAGGAGGAAATGGATACTGATGATTCTGACAAGGTTTCGAAGGAGGAGCTGGATGAGGAGAAACTGAGAAAAAGACAGAAGAGGGAGGGAGAGAGCATGGAGCGCTCCAGTAGTTAGGGAAAGGATTCTCTGCCCATTCCCCTCTCCCCTATACATCCTCAGCCTCCTTTGGAGGAAAATGACAACTCTGGATAGATTGAGAGGGAAGTGCAAGTTAATAACAGAAGGAAGGCTTGGAAGAACTTCAATGTGAGAACGGCCACTATGGGAATCTACAGAGAGGCGATGAACCCCCAACTCCTGGTGGACGACCTCGAGAAGCCTAGACTCAATGAGCTAATTGACCTGGCTATGGTGGCTATTTCTAATAATGCAAGAGAAATGGGCATGAATCTATTGAACAATGCCCGCAATAGCATGATCGACAACTTCAGATCAATTAAATGGCTTTTCCATGAGCTTGAGGATGTCAGAGATAGGGTTTCCCAAATGGAAAAAATCAAGAGCAAGACAGGTGCAGAAAGCCAAGGCGACCGGAACAGCTGGGAGACTCTGATGGAGAGGAGAGTAAAAAATATTGAGAACTACAATCACAACCTGGCAAGTCAAATGATCTCCCTCCTCGCTTCGATCAACGACAACATCCTCTCTCTCTTGGAAAATCTCAAAGACAGGAACCAGATGGAGGAAGATGATAAACAGAACAGAGACAAAGATAGGCTGGATGTGGATAAAGCCAAGGACAGCACTATGGAGCAGGATTTGACGAATGCCCAGGATCATAAGGCAGAAGAGCAACAAGAGTGCGCCAAAGCTGCCCAGACCATGCTCGAGATGGAGAAGTAGTCTGCTAGGTTGGGTCTCTATCCTTTGGTTTTTGTTTCTCCTGGCTTTGGCTTTTTGTCTGGTCTCTGTTTTTCTGGTTGGTTCTCTGGCCTTTTTAGTGGGCAGTTGTTTCGGGCTGGGCCTTTGGGCTTATTTTCAGCCGTAAGGCTTATGTTTTGGCTGGGCATTTTTTCACTTATTTTCAGCCTTTCTTGTTGTTAAACTTATGGGTTTCAGGACCCCTTAAAACCTGTTTACCTTATCAAAAACATTATTAATAACTATATAGATAAATATTTATAGTCCATTTATTCTATGCAATTATTTATACCATTCATAATATTATAAATTTATATTATTCCTAATAATAATATACATTAATAAATTTCTATTATTATGTAATATACATACATACATACATACATACATGCATGCATGCATGCATACATACATAGATCCATGCATAAATACATACATACATACATACATGTATGCATGCATGCATGCATGCATGCATACATACATACATACATACATACATACACACACACACACACACACACACACACACACACACACACACACACACACACACACACACACACACACACACACACACACATATATATATATATGCCTAATTGATGGCATTAGCATAATCTTAACAAACATAATACAAATAACATACCCACCTAATCAAATCAAAGTATATAACTAAACAAGATATTACACAAGTTGATAAAACATAAACCATAGCATAAGATGTGTCCCCTCACTCACATTTTTCTTAGCTAGGTTAGCAGTATTCATGAGGGTGAGAAAGGAAGGCAAAGGACATAATGGTTTTTGGAGTAAAGTGCCAGTACTGAATGTCTACATGGATTCCCATTGGGTTCCACATCAGGGTACCAACTGCAATGCTATAAGTGATGTTGTATGTTGATACACCATTAAATACCATTAAAGCCTACGTGGAGTGAAGGATCAACACTGCAACATGTAGAAGGATATTTGCCAAGGTCCATGCCAATACATCAAGGTACTAGCCACATTGCATGGGACCGTCAATGCTCATATGGGAAGAGGTTGGAAGGAGATATCAAAATTAATTTAAAGGGATGTAAATTTATTTTATCTTGCATATTATATATATATATATATATATTGGAAATTTTCAAAAATTAAAAGACAAATTTAGTCTATTTTCAACTAGATCATTCTTGAAATTATTCATAAGGTCTCAAAATGAAGTGAGGAGCAATTGGAGGTATAACACAAACTAGGACATTAGAAAATAAGTACACAAAGAAGCACCAAGGAAGTAGATGGTTTATTGTAGAAGTATAGTAGACCAGTTGTAGGGGATATACCATATGAATCTTCACAATTAAAGGACATCTCACACTAGATAGACTTCATATTCTTCTCTACCCAACAAAGTTTCTTACAAACTCACTCTTGACCAAAATACATAGGTTTCTAGACAAATTAGTGATTTGTTGACTAAAGGATTGATACTAAAGAGTCTCAGTCATTGTGCATTCCCTAATGTTTTGTCTCCTACAAAGGATGGCAAATGGAGGCTATGCACTAACTCTAGGGAAAAATAAAAATAAATTAGGTACAAGTTCCCTATACCAAGAATTGAAGATCTATTAGAACAACTTGGAGGAGCATGCTAATTTTCAAATATAGAACTTAAATTAGGCTATCATCATATTAGAATAAGGCCTAGATATTGTATGCATGAATTCGTGGGCCTCTAAACCTCACACACACTTCAATGTGGTCCTTACCTATGGATTCATCTTGGAATGAACATGGGATAGTTCATCCAAGACACCTAATAGTATGAAATGTTTCCTTCTATCTAGAAGGATTTTGCCTATTTATGCTCTTAGATTTTGAGGTGTAGGCAACCAAACTATTCTAGAGTGAAGGGTTTAAATGTAATTAAGTCTATATGAGTGTGCAAGTAATCTAAATGAGATATGAATTTAATTTAAGAACATATAAAGTAAAAATTAACTAGATGTATGCATATTAAATCTAAATGACATTTAATATTTAAAAATGAAACATTATGAAAAATAATGAGCTTAAATGAGTACACAATTCAAAAAAGATTCAATAGCAATTCAATTCAACCTTCATAATGAGGGATTGAGAGCCCATTAAATAGAATCTAGGAGTGAATCAACAGTCAAGATCAACCTTGATGAATGATTAGGATTAAATAGAAGATTTAGTTAAGATGGAAACTTCCTTGTGCAAGTGAAGTTAACTATTTCAAATCTAAGTGTGATGAGTAGTTTACTAAACTTGTCATAAGTGTGAGAGCAAGTTAACTAGATTGATTCCATTTTCAAGAATTAGTTCACTCAGAGTTTCCACTTAGAACTGAAGAGAGACTTTTGAAGATATTATTTAATTTAACAGGTGAGATATGACCTCATAAATTCCTTTTCCATTTAATTGAATACTTACATTCAATTAATTAAAGTGGTCATAATATTAAATTAAATATTTTAATTCCCTAGTACATTAGCTTAATTCCCAAAATAGAGCTTAATCCTAAGGAATCCAAGTAGAACACCTAGATACCTAAACCAATAAGCATTTAAAATTTTTTCTTTAGAATGAATTTTAACCTTTAAGGATCTAGATAGAGCATCTAGATACTCGAGATTGATAGCATTTAAAAGATTATCTCTAAAACAAAGCTTAACCTTTAAGGATCTAGATAGAACACCTAGATACCTGAGATTTGATAAGAATTTAAAAGATCATCTCCAGAATGGAGCTTAATCTTTAAGGATCCAGCTAGAACATCTAGATACCTGAGGTTTGATAAGAATTTAAAAGACTATCTCCAGAATAGAACTTAATTTTTAAGGATCTAGATAGAACATCTAGATACCTGAGGTTTGATAAGCATTTAAAAGACTACCTCTAGAATGGAGCTTAATCTTTAAGGATCTAGATAGAGCATCTAGATACCTGAGATTTGATAAAAGATAGCAAGATCAAATTATGAGTCATAGAATCATCCCTTGATTAAGGCTTAATTCTCAGGAGTCAAGGTTTAGATTGTCTCAATAACTATCCATAGAAATCTAATAAGAACTTCAATAAAATATGATCAACTGATGACAAAGATGCCAGATAAAGGGGAACACGATGTACCAAGTGATGAAATGCCCTCAGTGGTTAGGACATAAGGGAACAAGATACCCCAAGTGATGAAGATTTGGATTGATTTGAAATTCAAGTTCAATGATGTAGTCATCCTGCCCCCTCGAGAGCAAAATCAAAAGATGACACACCAAAAATATGATGTAAAGCAATATGTTGATAGGGATAGAAGAAATACAAGATTCAATAAAATGTAGAAGAGATTAGAATGATCAGCAAAAGATTCAGAGTCAATTCAACATGATTTCAAGGTCTAGAAGACCAAGTTTGACCAAAAGTTGACTAAAATTGACCATAGTTGACTTTTTCTAAAATAAATTTTGAAAACATGAAGAATTTTTAATTGAGAAGATTCCAAGAATCAAAAAGTATCAAAAAAATTTGAACTGCATAAGCATTCGATTGCGTCAATTCCAAAATTTAAAAATACATTTTTGAGCCACTTAAGTGTGTCAGATTTTGAATTTGATCCCCAAAATGGATTCATAATGGTCATATTAGCCAGGGAGTGATTAATCAATCATTTGCGCAATTGTGAAGAACATGATGCTTTGAACAAGCTAGCAACGCCTCATTACAGAAGATGAAAGTAGATTTACAATTGAATCATATCCTGAACCAAGTAATGCAATCCTATGTGATATGAAACCCTAAACTAGATGCAACCCTAAGTTTGGTTACCAAGTCTCAAGAATTATCATCATTGAGCATATAGCCAAAAATTGTAGATGTCATACAATTCTCACTGACATTGCAATCATGAGAATATGAATAGGACATTTGTTCTAGTTTTGTCAGGGTGAAATGTAAGCATTCGAGGCACAAGGAGCTAGAATGACCATAACATTTTTCTCTTGTAATGTAGCAAGTTAACATAAGCATCAAAGCATAAATGTTAGGATGACCAAAATATTGCTTGCATGGAAAACACACCAAACGCATGAGAGATCCATCTCACGCTAAGTATTCAGTAAGTATTATGTTTGTAATGACCCTTACATTCATAACCTGAGATAGAAGTGTGCTAGATATACTTGCAGTGACCCATACGTTCACTTAGTAGGATGAGTATTAGTATTTACTATAGCATGAAGAGTTCACTGCAACAAGCAAGGAGAAGAACCAACATGATTTATGTATCCATATAAAAGGAGTCAAGGTACACCTAGCCATCCAATATGAGATGGAAGCTCTTATAGTGGACACCCTTTTATATGAATGCTTCAAATTATTAGAACTAAACCACAAATAGAAAGAAAAGAAAAGAGCATGCCCCTAGTCATCACTTCTCTAGTTAGAGATGACATCATCAAGTTTCTTGAGGAGACATGATGAAGTGAAAAGAAAAACAAACAAGGAAAAATATTAGCATATCCAGACAAGTATGTCATTTTGAGTTCAATGTTTGTAATGGGATTGATGTCAAGTGTTAGTGTCCAAAACATGGATGAAATAAATCTCTTTAGTAGGGTTACAATATTAGGTAGAAGTAGCTAGAATGACTAGTGACTGAGGTCAAGGAGGAATCTTCAAGGTGGAGATCCCAAGAGGACTGAACGATAGTAGAAAGACACAACAAGGGTGACTGTTGACTACACAAGAGAGATCTTCCATAAAGGAATCTCAAAATGTGACCCAAGCAATAGCAGGTAGACATAGCTGAAATAATTGGTGACTATTGCAAAAGAGATTCTATGAGAAGAATCTTGACTAAGAGTGACACTAGTGATAGTAGGCAGACATAACCAAAATGACTAGTGACTATTGTGAAAGAGGTTCTATGAGGAGTATCTCGAAAAGAGTGACACTAGTGATAGTCTACAGATGTAGTGAAGACCACTCGTGACTGTCATGCAAGAGATTCTATGAGGAGAATCTCAAAATAGATTGACACTAAAGGGCAATGCCCTCGAGATGTGACAAGACTCAATCCATGGATACATGAGCAAAAAGCAAGAAAAGTAGTAAAGAAACTATACAGGAAGCCATAAGATGTGCTACAAGATGGAGCATTGGGAACAAGATGCACTTGTTTGCAAAGTTTTCACCTTCTTGGTAGAGCTTTCATTTTTTTGCTACCATGATGTCTGTTTCCAGGTTTTCACTAATGACACTTCTCTTATTTTTCAATTTTTTTGTTTTTTTTGTGTTTTTTGGAAATTTTTTCAATTTTTTTGGTGTTACCAAGGTGCCTATCGCTAGGTTTTCACTAGGGTAACAATTTTTTTAGGACTTTTTCTAATTTTTAGGATTTTTTCAAGACACATAGATATGTACACAAAGCCTCTATAATTAGATCAGCTATAAAACTACTTTAGGTGAAGAGTGTTGACATGTTCCTTGAGCACTTCTCCCTTGGTTGTGGAAAGCTGATAAGTACTAGACCCATTTACTACAATAACGATGTAAGGACCAAGCTAGTTTGGTTCAAACTTCCCTTTTTGGACTTACTATTGTTAATTTTTAAGGTTCTCTCTTAGGATGAGATCACCCATTTGGAAGTCACGTGGCCTAACTTTTTGATTGTAGCTTATTGACATTCATTGTTGATAAGCTCATAGATGATCAAATGCAACTTGTTGACGGTCATCCAGTAACACTAGCTCTTGAAGTTGACCTATCCTATAACCTTCATCAGTAATAAGGCCCTTCATAGAGATTCTCAAGGTAGGAATCTCAAACTCTATTGAGAGCACATCTGCTCCATACACCAAAGAAAAGGGCATTGTACCTATTGGAGTCTTGATGCTTGTCCTATACACCCACAAGGCTAGATTAATCTAGAGGTGCCAGTCCCTCCAAGATTTGCAGACTATGTGATGAAGAATCTTGAGGATCACCTTATTGGATTCCATAGCCTGACCATTACCCTAGGGGTAATAGATAGAAGACCGATGTGTGATTTTCAATCTCTTGCATAGTTCCTTGATGCCTTTATTTTTGAATTGTCCTCCATTTTTAGTAATGATTAAGGATGGTATACCATACCTATAGATGATATAGTTTGTGATAATAAGAGCTATAGTTTTTCCATTGGTGACAGTGAGAAGTGTTGCCTCTACCCACTTCGTGAAGTAGTCTATAGTTGTGATAATGAACTTATGTCCATTATAAGAGGTTGGGTGAATCTAACCCACCAAGTCGAAGGCCCATTTTTGAATTGGCCATGTTGTAGTAGAGGGAATTAGCTCCCTAATTGGAGCATAGATTAGATTCCCATTGAGCTAACACTACTTATAGGACCTAGCATACTCGATTGCTTCTTGTTCCATTTTAGGCCAATAGTGACCAACTCTATTGATTTTTATAGGTAGTGTCAAACCATTTGAGTGGGATCCACAAATGCCCTCATAAATGTTAATTAATGTGCGTTTGGACTCTTTGGGTTCTAGAAACCTAAGGATTGTTCTGTTGAGACCTCTCCTATGCAGGTCATCAGAAATAATGACATACTACCAAGCATTATAGATAAGGTAACATTTCTCATTTTGGGTCAAACCTTTTTGAATGGTTTGATTATGGAGATAGGAATAGATGTGATGGTAGCAGGATGAGTCTTGTCCTACAATAGAATAGATCATCCTAGAATCAAGGGTATTGTACACTGAGTAGTGTAATGCTTCCAGCAAGAACTCATGTCGTAGATCATTTTCAGGAATTTGTAGCAAGGAAGCTAAAGTAGTCATAGCATTAGCCACTTTATTCTTTGCTTGAGGAATCTGGTAGAATGTGATGTGTGCAAAATACTTCTTCACATCATCAACCATGTATTTGTAAGGAATTAATTTCTCCTCCTTTATTTGATACACATCATTAACTTGGTTGATTACAAGCTGAGAGTTTCCAAAGATGTCTAACTAGTCCACTCTCCATTCAGCTACAATTTTCATGCCATTGATCAAAGCCTCATATTTAGCAATTTTATTTGTACAAAGCAATAAAATCTTGTATGCTTTGAGAAATGAATGTCTCTATGGTGTTATGAAGAGTAATCCAACACCATATCCTTGTTGAGTGAAGGATCCATCGAAGAACATGACCCATGTTTGGTGTGTGAGTGTCAGAATGGACTCATCAAGGAAATCAATGTTCATTGGCAGGAGACTTTGCATAGGTGCATTCATTGGCTTCTCTGCAATCACTTGTCTCTTGATGGATTTTTCTTCAACATACTAGATGTCAAATTTTCTTAGTATCATGACCCATTTAGCGAATCTTTTGGTGAGAGCTTCCTTATTGAGCAAGTACTTTAGGGGATCTATTTTAGCCATGTGCCATGTAGTGTGGACAAGCATGTAGTGTCTCAACTTCTAGGAAGCAAAGAAAACTACCACGAAAGCTTTCTCAATGATGTTGTAGTTTCTCTCATAAGAGATCAGTGTGTGACTCAAATAATAAATAGCTCTCTCCTTGTTATTGTTGTCCTCTTGAGCTAATATAATTTCCAAAGATGTTCACTTGCTAAAATGTACAAAATCAAAGGCTTCCCATAGATAAGAGGCATCAAGATTGGTGGATTAGCAAGATATTGTTTGATCTATGTTAAGCTTTGTTCACAATCTTGACTCCAATTAAATTTCACACCCTTATGTAAAGTCTTTGTGAAGGGTTGTGATCTATTCACCAACTATGAGATGAACCTATGAATAGATTGGAGTCTTCCTTGTAGACCTCTCATTTGGCTAATATTTTGAGGTGGAGGCATATCCATAATTTCTTGAACTTTCTTTAGATCTACCTCCATTCCTTTTGCAAACACAATGCATCCAAGTAATTTTCCTAATGTGACACCAAATGCACATTTCTTAGGATTGAGCCGAAGACTAAATTTTTCTATGTGATCTAGGATGGGTCCCAAATCTTGCAGATGAGTATTGTGTTTGGCACTTTTAACCAAGGTATCATCCATATATTCCTCCATGGTATTATGCATCATATCATGGAAGATTGTAGTTACTACTCTCTGGTAGGTCGCACTAGCATTTTTCAAGCCAAATGGCATTACACTCTAGCAAAAGGTTCCCCTTCCACATGTAAAAGTAGTCTTCTCCTAATCTTCTAGCATAATTTTTATTTTATTGTAACCAGAAAACCCATCCATTAGTGAATACATCTCATAGCTTGTTGTCATGTCCACTATCATATCAATGTTGGGAAGTTGAAAATCATCCTTAGGACATGCCAAATTGAGATCACAGAAGTCAATGCAAACTCGGATAGATTTATCATGCTTAGATATTAGGACAAGATTGGATTTCTATTTAGCATAATCAATTGTGTGGATGAAACCAGCTTTTAGAAGCTTCTCCAGTTCTGCTTTGATGATAAATGCAATGTGAGGATGCATTTTTTGAAGTTTATCTTTAACTGGTTTGATGTCTGGTGTGATGGATAAGTGATGCATGATAAGATTAGGATCCAATCCTGGCATGCCAAAATATTTCCAAGAAAAAATTATCTTCTTCTTTCAGAATAAGGCAATGAATGCTTCCTTTTCTTCAGGAGACAATGACTGTGCTAGATTTATCATATGAGGATGTTCTTCTATACCTAGGTTGATTGGTTGTGCCAACTCTATCAACACTGATGATCTCTCTTGAAAGTGACCTGGAAGTGCATTAAATATCTCATCCATGGGCACCTCAGAGAAGTCTTCACCCTTGGATACACCTTTTTTTTTAACTTTTTTGGGTTCTGACACTGCCACAATGTGGTTTTCGCCATTAGACCTTTTGCATTTTTTATTTTTAATTATATGACTAAGATATTTGATGTTAGCTTTAGTCATGTTGATACTTTATTCATTGGTAGAAGATGTTATGGGTTTGATAGCATTTAGGTAGTAGGCAAGAGCATAATAATTCTAGAATGTGGGACTTCACTAGATGCATTAGGGTTCTAGTCTTCAAGCTCAGGATGTGTGAGTGAAAGAGTAGTGACAGGTTAAATTGCATTCACAGTATAGTCATTAAGTGTTTGGATAAACAATTCAAGACCTCTAGTGACTTCGTCCACAAGTGTGTTCGAATGCCTTTGAGTACTAATGTCAGTAATTGACGACTCTAGGACACTAGTTGGATTAGAACCATATGACCTAACCCAAAATGTTTCACCCACTTTGATTTGGTTTTCATAGGCATGAACTTGGTCAATGCCTTTATTACTTGTCACTTCTAAAAGAGAGTCAAATTCATATTCCTTACAATCAATGCTACATGGAAAGAGACTATAGAACTCCTAAATAGTGGTAGGGACAGACTCACCTTCATCATTTGAGTTCTTACATAGGTACTCAATATGTAATGATTGACTAGACTCTCCCATTTCTGAATGAGCTTTGGGTTGATTAGTATTGTCCTCAGAAGAATCATTAGTATCATCCACAATGCTAACATGTGGCACAAAGTCATATGGCTTAGTAAAGAATTTAGGAAGATCATGAGGAATAGGATAAGGATAAGGATTCTCATCATTAGATTGTTCCTCTTGAGTATCTGACTTGGCTTGTGACTCATTTCCAGATGAATTCTTAGGTTCTGGTATGAATTTGTTAGCTCCCAAATGGAAGGAAACCTTCTTAAAGCCTAGGCTAGTTGTACCATTATTTCTTTGAGCTATTTCCTTGATAGGATCAATTAGGCCATTGTTATTGCACCCAATAGGGCCAGGTCCCTTGTAGCCAAAAAACTCCATGAGAGTAAGACTAGGCTCATATTTCTTAGGAGTGATCTCTCTAGCTTGCTCTATTAAGTCTACTAGAGTCTCTTCTCTTTAAAGCCATGCATCAATGACTCTATTTTCACTTTTATCCTCTAAGGGAACTATAATTTTCACAAAAGTGCCATTATACTTGGTTTGAGATGTTAGCACAAATGGCTTCTTTTCCTCTAAGGGCCTCCCATAATGACAAGGAGACTCTAGAAGAGAGGTTAATGACAAAACTAGTTCAATATGATACTCTCCCATGCCAGTTTCTTTCAGTTTGAATGACCACTTGATTTGTTTCAGCTTGTTGTCATGATAATCAATGGGTTCCTAGTTAGTAGGGATGAAAGTTTTAGTATCTTTGAGCATATTGCAGGTATAGCTAGTAGTGGCAAGAATAGTAACTTCAGAGCCATGAAACAAAATTTGATGCATCATTGATATGTAGATGGAACATCATGCATCTTATATATCCATGGCCATCCTAGAAAAATGTTATAGGCCAAGGAAATGTCGAGTACTTGACAAGTGACATCCCTTTCTACAAGATCGACTCAAATGGGTAAGACCCAAAGACCTAGAGACTTTTGTTGAACTTTATCATATGCTTTGATACTGATCTTGCATTAAGGATGAATAGGGTCCTTAGAGTAATTTAAATGTCTGAGAAAAGAAGTAGAGACAATGTGTAGGCTAGCATCATTATCGATGAGTACCTAACACACGTGTCTAATGTATCATGACCTCAATGTGTAGAGGTTGATTGTGCAAGTGACTCAGTGAGTTATCATCCTCCTTAGAGAAGGACATAAAATAAGGTGAGGTTAGATGACCTACTGTGGATTGAAATCGCTCAAGATTAGGATGTTGAGGAATGTTTTCCTTAGTGACAGCTTTGTCTAGAATCTGCCTATGAGCAAGTAAGATTTTAAGCAACTCAAAGATGGAGATTTGAGCATTAGTTCATTTCAATTGATCGAGAACACTATAGCTGGTTGCGATTGAGTTCATTGTGAATTTTTCACCTTTTCTAGATAGATTAGCAAGGGCTTTGTCTTTATGTTGTTCAAGATTAGGAGTAGAAGGTGCATGGCCTTTGAGCACCAACTTGGTGCGAGAATGTGTGACAGTGTTAGCACAGTGTTGCGAAGGTGTGTTGTCTATTATGTTGGAAGTAGGGCCTCTCAAGATGAATGGTGTCTTGGTTTTATCATTATCTTTTTTGCCCTTGATGGTAATGATATCAAAATATTCAGAATCCATAGGTTCAACCATGTTACTCACATTGTCATTATTGTGATAGGCATAGCTAACCTTGTTGTTGGGCTTTAGTTTTGAACTCTCTCCTTTTTCATAACCCAGGAAAGGCTCTTTGAAGGCCTTGTAATCTGAGTTCTTGTTATGTCCATCTACCACAAGTTCACCAGCATCAATCATGTCTTGGACTTTGTGGTGCAAGTTTATGTAGTTGCTAGTTTTTTGCCCCTTATTTTGGTGACACTCATAGAATGAGGTTTCATTCCACCATTGTGGGCATGGCTACAGATTATAGGGGTGAGGGTTGTCTAGTGGTGAAATAAGCTTGTGTTGTAAAAATGTTTTGTAAACAACATCCAAAGGTTCACCTGGGGGTGTGTGGGCCATGAGTTTCTTGGTTTGTTCCTAGACGTCTTGTTGTTAAAAGGAAGCTTCTCAGCATTTTTGGCCACATTGAGACCATCTGTTAGATTAAATGCCACCTTAGCAAGCTTGGGAGTGACATTTTCAACAACCCCATCATGTACAATTTCTTAGTTCTTATTGACATATTTGGTTTTTTCCTTATTTGAGGTAGAGCCTTGTTTTTTCTCCTTTTGAAGAGTAAGTTCACCCTTTTTTACCATAAATTCCTTGATTTGGATAGCATATGTGATCATTTCTTTAAAGGTACATGGACCTTGAAGTTGGACTCTATACCCAAAATAAGGTAGGAGATTATCAGGGAAAATGTCAAGCTTTTCCATTTCTAGAATTTTGCATGAATACTTAGTGTAAAATTGTCTCCATCTCTAGAGGAATGTGAGGAAGGGTTCCCCAACTTTCTACTTAAGATTACATAGATCTCAAATATTTACAGGGTATTAAATGTTATGAGAATGCTACAAGACAAACAAGTTGGCAATTTTGTCAAACATCTTGATATTGGGAGGCAAGTGTGAGAACCACTCCAAAGCTTGACAACCTAGACTTCTGGCGAATAAATGCATGAGATATGTCTAGTTATGCATAAATTCCATGGATAATGCACCAAATTCCCACAAGTGATCTTGGGGATTAGTGGTTCCAAAGTATTTATCATACTTAGGTAGTTCTACTCCTCTTGGGAAAGGAGGCATGTCTATGCTCTTGTCAAATAGAAATGGACAAAGAGTGTCTAAGGTGTATGTTTTAGTGGGTTTGTCTTTCTCTTGCATCATCTGAGCCAGTTGGTCTTGCATAATTTTTAGTTATTTTTGGAGTTTGGAAGCCTCAATTTCTTCTTTATGTGTGATGATGATTTTCACATTGAAATGAGAGGGTAGCTTAGCTCCCTATTGGACAAGTTGGAGAAAGTATTTTTCTTTCTCTTTGTTGAGTATAATTCCCATGACCTTTTGAAAGTTTTTGTCTCTTTAACATTTTCTATGTGTTTAGGAAGTATTTCCACCTCTTCCTATTCCTCATCGGTGTCATGGTCTTTCTCTTTGTTATTTCTATGTGGTTCTTGATGTCTACCGTGACTACCATGTTTACGTTCATGATCAGTCATTGTAGGGATGTGTTCAGTTTTAGTACATTCTGATTTGAAAGGTCCTTTGAAAAGGAAGTCTAACATTTTGTTCAAAGATACAAGACCTCTACTAGTCTTAGGATCATCTTCATACAAAGGGTTCCTATTTTGTTGTGAGTTTATGAAAAAATTTCACTAGACTCGAGGTGACCTGATGGGTGAGGGCGATTATGAAGATGCCTCACTAGACGAACTAGATGTAGAATGTGTAACAAAAGGAAGGAAACCTCTACTATGATTATGACCCTTAGCATGACCTCTTCTAAGTCTAAGAGGATAAAAAACATTTCTACTCCTTGTTGCGACAGTCACAAACAAGGACAAGAAGCTAGAACCTGGACAAGCACCACACTAGAACTTAGTCTCAATAGGACATGATAAGGATGTTGCATACTAAGGCATGAATAGTCTAATTTGAAGGCTAGGAAAACCAAAGATATTGACTATCGCAATGAAAAGTATTACAAGCACTAAAGAGCGAGAATCAAGACAACTAAAGAATGAGAGTAGGCAAAGTTTAGATAAAAAATCTTCAGCTAAGCTAAATGCCATTGTTTGGGGACTATTTACAAATAGAGAAGGGACAACTTGATGCAAAAAGTAGACTAGATGTAGATTACAGTTTACTCAAGTAAGATGATTTGACAATTTTATAACAAGGTCTCACGTGAAGATTCTCTGTGAGGTGAATGAGAAAGTACATTGGGGGACATGAAATCTGATAACAACAATTTAAACTCGTGTGAAGAGTTGCTCCAGGTCACATGAAGAATTGATAGGTTCAACAAAGACACTTGGCAAGATCTCACATGGGCATATGCAAGTTCTCACGTGAAGATCTAAACTGGCTCGTGTGAAAAAGTGAGTTCTCACGTGAAGAAATTTAAGACTGTGTACAAAATTTAGGATTAGACTAACAAAAGAGTTGGATTTTGAAGAGGTTTTCAATAGTATTGGATGTTTCCAAAAAAATTGGAGGTTTTTTGGATAGATAATAGGTAGATTGCAAGGTTGATTTTTAGACTTGTGGAAGTGATGTTGAGTTTCAAATAAGACAAAGTTCTTTCAATAGGACACAGTAAGCAAGCAGTAGTCAAATACATTCCAACTAAGGGAAAAACAACTCAGATGGATAGGGGAGTCTTGACTTTCAGTTTATTTAAGTAGGTTTGGACATGTTTAGGACTTGATAACAAACACACTTTATCCCTAAAATAGAAAATGGTAGAGAAGGCCAAACCTTTGTCCTGTATCTTATGTGCATGCATGTACCTCACACAGTCATGTCAACTTTTAGAGGGTGCCTGTGTTTTTGGTATATTCAAAGGAGTCAATAGTATATGCTGAACGAGTTCACTTGTGGTAGGGTACAAGCATGTATGCCACCTTCAAACATACAATAGCATGCCTATGGTGAGTTCTATAGGATAGATTCTTCTCCCTCCTTGCACAAATATTATTCCTCCTTTTAGAGGTGAACTGGGTAGCTTCTAACTAAGAGGTTTTTACTTGGCTTCCATTTGAATTAATCCTTGATTGCTCTACAAGTAGATTTGAGACTAGCAACCTACACTAGCATTTGAGAGTGCACACACTTGCTTAGCAAGACTGGGTTGGCACCAACCAGTGCAATAGGCAAAGCTTCCCCTTGATAAGTGATATCAAGAATCAAGGGAAAGAAATTAATTTGGCTTTGGAGTCTTTTTCTCTACAAAGCATCTTGATTATAGTGAGTTGGAATCTTTGGCTAAAGGAGTGTGCTCACTTGGGTCATTCCCAGAGGTTGGATCACTCTGGCAGGCCCTCTAAAGGATTGACTCAGACTAGTGGTCTAGATCTAAGGGTCTAAGTTTTTGATTTCCCTCAAGGGGAAAGAGCATAATCCTCTACCTTATCACCTTGCCCAAACACGTAGAACATGTTAATTACTAACCTAGCTTAATCAATCCAGACTTGTCCTTTCTTAATATTTTGATTCCCTAAAAGAAAATCATTATCTCATCATAGAAAATGATTAGCACTAAAGAACCACTAAGCTACCTGTCTCCCTTGGAATGTTGTCTTCGAGAAGTGTCTAGGTTTCTAATTTACCATTGGTCATGACCTCCAAGTGGTGAAGAACATAATCCCCTATTCTTCTATCTTGCACCCTAAAAATTTCACAAGCTCTAATTAGATTATGTTTAGAAAGAAATAAAGAAAACACATTGTTTTGTGGGTTTTAAGATTTGATATTCGACAAATGTATCTTTGACAATTATCCTACAACAAATAGTTAGTTCATGTTTGATGGGTTTATGTAAAGGAGTCTTAATCAAACATCCTAAAGACAACTGTTAAGCTATAGGAAACCAAAAAAATAGAACAATAATGCTTTAGAGAAAAACATGTTAATAAAAGATAACAAACAACATGTTGAAAATAACAAAATGAATTTGTTGTTTTAGAATTTCATGTGAAATCTTGTATGGGACGATGTGAGATCTTTCACCGACCTACGTGAAGAATTGCACAATGAAGCACTTTTTTGTGCGAGAAAGTGTATAGATTCATGCGAGACCCTTCAAATCTTCACACAAGAATGAAATTTCTCACACCAAAATTTGGAAAAATGTACACAATACTACAGATAGAGTGATAAAAAATGGCATAATTTAATGCAAATGAGGCTAGAAAACGATTTCTCAAGCCCTATAGTGGGCACGAGAAATGTATGCATGAATTTGTGGGCCTTTGAACTTCACACACACTTCATCATGGTCCTTACCTATGGATTCATCCTAGAATGAACATGGGATATTTCATCCAAGACACCCAATAGTGCAACTTGTTGCCTTCTATCTAGAAGGATTTTCCTATTTATGCTCTCAAATTTTGAGGTGAAGGCAACTAGACAATTCTAGAATGAAGGGTTTAAATGCAATTAAGTCTATATGAGTGTGAAAGTAATCTAAATGAGATATGCATTTAATCTAAGAACATATAAAGTAAATATTAACTAGATGTATGTATATTAAATCTAAATGACATTTAATCTAGGAAAATGAAAGCTTATGAAAAATAATGAGCTTAAATGAGTGCACAATTCAGTAGAGATTTGATAACAATTCAATTTAAACTTCATAATGAGGGGTTGAGAGCCCCTTAAATAGAATCCAAGAGTGAATCAATGGTCAGGATCAACCTTGATGAATGGTTAGGATTAAACAAAATATTTGGTGAAGATGGAAACTTCCTTGTGCAGGTGGAGTTAACTATTTCAAATCTAAGTGTAATGAGTAGTTAATTGTACTTGTCATAAGTGTGAGAGCAAGTTAACTAGATTGATTCCATTTTCAAGAAGTAGTTCACTCAGAGTTTCCACTTAGAATTGAAGAGAGGATTTTGAAGATATTATTTAATTTAATAGGCAAGATATGACCTCATAAATGCCTTTTCCATTTAATTGAATAATTACATTCAACTTATTAAAGTGGGCATAATATTAAATTGAATATTTTAATTCCCTAGTACATTAGCCTTAAGATATAATTTAATTTAATTAAAGTATAAGCACTTCAAATTAAATCAAATATTAATCAAATAGGTTTAATGTGACTAATATGAGTCAATACTTTAGGAATTAAATAGATAGTTTGATTAATGCAGATTTGGGGTTTTTTGCATTTGACACTTAGGTCAAGTAGTGAGTAGCAAAATAAGAATTGCCTAATGACATAAGACTTAGGATTGATTGAAATAGACCAGAATTGGTGATGATGGCAATGAGCCAATTTTGGGGTATGATAGAGATGAGTGGAAAACAATATTTAAAACCACTAAATGGTTCTATATTTAAAACATATTTGGCCTTTTTTATCTCAAAGGGAACCTTGAAAATGGAACCTAAAAAGTTAGAGGCTATCCTCGATTGGCCAACACCTAAGATACCAAGGGAAGTTAGGATCTTTCATGGATTGGCAACATTTCATAGAAAATTTGTCAAGAATTTTGGTCACATTTGTGTACCTTTAGTTGATATCATCAAAGATGGTAAGAAAAAAAAAATTAGTGGACCACACAAGAAGATGAAACTTTTGATTATTTGAAGGGAAGGGTAGCACAATAACCTATCTTGGTACTATCCACTTTCAACAATTTGATAATTATGGAGACTGATGCCAACAACCTTGCCATAGGAGTAGTCCTCAGTAAGGAGGGAAGATCGGTGACCTTCTTCTTTGAAAAACTTAATAATGCCAAGAAAAAGTACGATACCTATGACCTAGAATTATATGCTATGGTTCATGCTATCAAGAAATGAAGGAACTACTTTCTTCATAAAGAATTCATTGTCTATGTAGACAATCATGCACTAAGCTTACTTAATAGCCAAGAAAAGTTGATTTGTGGGCATATGAAATGGATTGAACAACTAAAAGCCTTTACATTCTCTATAAAGCACAAGAAAGACACTGCAAACAAGGTAGAAGATGCCCTTTGCAGTAGAGTCAACTTTTTTGAAGAAGTATAGGTACAAAGTGTTGGTTTAAATTTTCATGTGATAGAAATCCTTTGTCCAAAAATAGAAATTTCAAATTGTCTCCAGTAATGGTGAGTAGGATTCCTGGATAAGTCATCTGTTTGCTACCCCTTGAAAATTTTTGTGAAAACCCTATGTTTTGTTCCATTCATAAATTGTTAGGTGAGAAATATTTGAATTTTCAAATAGGGAAAATATTTTGTTCCCTTTATATATTCTGTGCCCCGAGCCACTTTTCCTCTCAGATTCCCTAGCTGTTTGATCTAAATAGATCCACCATTGTCATTTCCTCACTATGAAAACATGGGCACTCTTTATATATAGCAAGGTAGTGAGTGCTAGAAAGTTATAAGATGGGATTGAAAAATAAAAACATGGTAGTCAGAGAATTGTTTTCTGGTCGATTTCTCAGTCACGCACACCTTGAAAGTGCTGTCAGAGCCAAAAAAGGGACTCAATTAGAAATAGTCAGAAGATAACACCAAAATGAGGGTCTTTCTGATGCTTCGCTACCTTGCTATCAAAAAATTTTAACATCTCGCTATTAGCAAAATAGCGAGGCACGATAAAATAGAAGACACGATGGCCTCAAAATTTATCAATAACCATGATGTTTCCAGGTGGCATGACCAGTAATAACTATCATTGTAAGAAGCAGTTGGTAGGAGCAATAACGATTTGATGGGTCCTTGAATTTAATGACATAGAGATTCATTAAATTTTCTCAAGCTCCCTACCTCGCTATTGGAAAATTCTACTATCTCATCATTAGTGAAGTAGCAAGGCGCCATAAAATCAATAGCCAATGGGACCTCTAGTAACGTGGATGATGACTAGGACTGAAGTAAAGTCTTGTTGGGTGCCATTAGTGAAGAATCTCCTACGTCATCGATACTCGAGACCCATGCCCCATTAATAAAGTGTACAAGAGATCCTTATCATTGGAACAAAGAAGAATCAACAATCCTTGCTATCTCACTTTGGAAAGTTGCAAGTTGTTTAGGCTATGTGACATAGTGAGTATGGGGCCCACCATATTTTAGGAAACTTCATACAATTTTTCCACCTTTGATTTAATCTCAGATAAACAGCCATCGCTGTCTCACAATGAAGAGTTGCTAGGGGGATACGTATAGTAAGATAGCGAATGAGGGCCCACCACTATCTTTCTAAGCAGTACAGTAACATATCATCTGTAAGATTAAGTTCAAATCAATGGCTATCACTGCTTCTCTATGGCAAGGTGCTCATTCTTTATGTATAGTGAAGTAGTGACCTACTGACATGTGTCCTCAGTCATCAGTGGGTCCAGAAAAAAGTGCCATCAAGGAAAGAGCTATGTACATGGGTAATTATCATTGGATCAATTGACTAACTTGTCAAGTGCAATGCCTAGTTTCCTTTATCCATATCCCATGATCGTAGGATTTTTAAAGATCGACGACACAAATTTAAAAATAGAATATGGTGCCACTTTGTGTATTAATTAGACATGAAATCTTCACATGTGAGGAAAAATAGAGTATAATACAAAAGATTTCATTAGTTTCACCTTACGCAAGAAAAGATTTCAAGCTATTCCTAAGGAGAAGCAATTACTGAAGAAAATTGTGCTGGAGTTTGGCAAGCTAGTGAAGCAGTTTGTTCATGAAAAAAATGTGCAGGAATACAGAGGAAAATGAGGATGAAATTTAAGTAAATCTACCATAATCTCTGTAGGTGTTTCATTTCTATAAAGCATAATCAAAGATGCCTCCAAAGACGGGATTTTCAGGTCAAGTAAATTATTTGGATAGAAATGTACATGATGACTTGCTTGAGTTGCTTCTTGAGTCTACTGTAGAGACAGTGCAAGTTAAAAAGTTGACCTCATTAAACCCTAGGTTGAGGATAGCTGATGGATTGTATGATAAGGGTAATTGGGTGCAGGATGCTCAAACCTCACAAACTGGTCTAAATTTGTTCAAGAAATGGTTTGCAGAAATGAAATTGTATGCCCCACATGCCAATATATAGAATTTCAACCTAGGAAAGCTAGTTGTTCCCAGTGTGTTTATGGATTATGACCTCCTTGAAGCCATTGCAAAGAGTTATGATCAAGCCACTAAGGTAGTGAGAAGAGTAGATGTTGAATTTTTAGTCACCATTAGTCCAGAAGAGATTAGGGAAGTTTTTCGTTTGGGACCTCTCACTAGGTATCATGTGCCCATTGATTTGACAAAATTAGAAAAAGAATATATGTCAAAGAAGGATGTAGTTAGACAAGGTGTACTGAAGGCCCACATTGGCAGAATTGGAACCCTACTAGCAATAATGTCATACTCTAAAGAACCTTTCAAGAAATCATGCTTCAATGCTAGTGCAGTAGAGATATATAGGACCCTATGCAAATTTTTTGGAGAGGGTGAAGAAGACTTTATCCCAATGAATTTTATGTATATGATCACTCAAATCTCCTCATTCAGTGTAGAAATAATTTTTGATTTTGTTTCCTGCTTGGCTAATGAGATTCATAATGGATTGGTGGGGATTGCAAAGGGCAAGGTGGAGAAGGTTTGGGGCCAATACTCCCTATTAATGCATATGTTTCTATTTAAAGGTGTTATGTACTTTGGTAAAGAAATGGTTCTGAATAGAGAACAAGAGTGGGAAGCACTACCAGTTCAATTATGGAGTGTAGATAAGACTCTGGAGGCAGAAAATGCTAGTTTTGCTAGTTTTGACAGGCACTTTGCCTCCAAATGAGATGGCTCATATTGAGTGACAATCCTAGAATTCCTAAGGCACTAATGCAGCTTATTAGGTTAATGGACAATCCCCATAATCTAAAAGTTTCACATAATTAAGGAGATATAATCCCATATTTAGTTTCAACTGTCATCGGAGTTTATGGATTCAAAGGGACACCCCTTGTACTACCTTACCAAGTGCCCTTAAAGGTAGGAGTTGCTGAATTTTTTTGGTAGTTGGGAGGAGTAGAAGAAGCCTTTTTGCACAAAAGGGGAACAAGATCATTTTTTCCCACTTGTAAATAACCAAGGGAGGGTGGGTCTTTCTCTACAAATTTTTGGATTAGTATAAAATGGCATTATCTCACTCTCATTTTTGTGATGCAGAAGATTTATTTAATTCTTCTTTTAGGCATAGAATCAAGCTTCATCTAGTTCAGCATGAATTTTATTTCCCTGAAGATGTAATAAGGAATGAGTACTCTCTACAAGAGCAAGAAACAAAGAAAGAAAAATGGAGAGTTTATTCAAAGGTTTTGGATTTCATTAATTGTTTTGATAAAAGTTACAACCCTCTCAGTAATGCTATGACTACTGCAAATAGAATAAATAAGCTTATGAGTACATTCCCTGAAATAATGGAGGTAATGGATGAGAAGAAGCAACATTTCATTGATTCTTTTCTAGATAAAGCTAGGGAAATGATGAGAAGATTGTGCTTCACTCCCAATATAGGGGCAGGCCCATTAATTGTGCAAAGGAGGTTAGAATATATTGTCATTTAGGATCAAAGGCCTATTGTGAATAAAGGAAAATAGATAGTTGAATCTACTAGTGTTTTTTTTGAAGGCCACTTGAACCTTCTCCTAAGAAAAGAAGGATAATAAGGGAGGAGGAATCACATGATGAAAGTTATTCACCTTCCCAAACACCTATGAGAATTGGGGAGGAGCAACTCACTGATGACCAAATTGAACAAATTGGATCACAATGGGGAATCTTTGTTACGTAGGTAGAGATTGATGAAGGGAACCCATAGGAGTCTCCTGTTCCAAGTTTTGAGTTAACTGTAGTAGATTTTAGGGGAAGGGAATTAGACCCTATTTTAGAACAAGCCAATAATAATTTTTTGTCTGATGAAAATTTTGTAAGGTCTAGGGCTTTCCATCCATTTTCCTGGAGAGGAAACATGCATATTTTTGAGAAAAGATTGAAAATATGAAAACAGAGCATCCAGAAATGGATGAAACCTCCATTCAACATCAAATAAAGGAACAAATGATACAAGAGTTCAAGAATATAACCCCTAAAGAGGGGAGACAAATGGTAAAGGTTGAAAATATTTTATTATTGCCCAATTGGGACATTACTGATGCCTTGATTTTTAATTCTATGTCAAATAATTTGGGATTGCAAGATCTAGATAAAAAGGAGTTCTTGGGAACTACATTTAGTAATGACCAAGCTGCTCTTGTTATGTGGTTATTAAGAAGAGGATCCAGAGCCACTCCATCATAGCTTGATGATTCTGGACTAACAGGGAATATCATTGTGAGGAGAGTTGTTGATACCTCACATGTACATGCAGCCCACATGAATGTGGAGTATTCTCAATTTTCTTTGGCTACTATAGAAAGGGAAGAAAAGGAAATGTCTGAGCTACAGAGCAAGTATGAAACAGTGGTGGATGCGTACAATAAAGAGGTGAAAAAGAGAATTGATCTTGAGAACAAGCTATTGGGAAAATCCACTAGGCCAAGAATAACATACCCTCACCCCCTAGTTGAACCCTTCAAATCCACCACCCTCATAGAAATACCAGACACACCCCAAAAGCCACAATACTACACTACTAAAGATTTTGAAGAAGAAAAAGGTAAACTGTGGGCCTTACATGTAGAATTTGAATCAGTATATGAAGATAAACTAAGAAAAGCTCTCACATATTTGGGGGATAAAGTTAAATGGCCACTAATTTATGATCAGTTGGCTAGGGTGATTAGTATTTGGGAGGATTTGAAAGCCAATGATGAGGTTCTAATGCCTATTATGAATAAATGGGTAAGAAGGGTGAAAGAAATAACATTTCTGTGTTTCTCTGTTATAGATGATACTTTTGATCAAATTGAAAAAAACATTTGATACTGTTTCTGATCTTGCTGATTTTGATACTAACAGGATTCATTTAAAAAAATAATAGTAGGCTATTTGAACAAGTACCAGAGCCAAAAATTCAATTTGTTTCCTCATGCCCTAGATAAAAAGAGTAATTTGAAAAGCAAAGATGAATGGGCAAAGGAACTTGATGATTTATTCTATTTAAGAATGAATCAAGTCATTAATGAAATAGGGCATGCTTGGTGGGCTACCATAGTAGAAGAAATGGTGAAGGCCCAAATATTCTTTGATGCTTTAAAAAATGAATTCATTTCCATTAATAATGAAGCTAAATATGTGTTGGAAAGATAGAGGGATATTTTGCAATTCAATTGCCCAGATGACACATTATTTGACAAGTGGATGGCATAAATGGCTCTTGGTGAATAGTTTGATGAAGGTGAAAATGATAGTGATGAGGTGCAAGGTGAGGAAATCCAAATCATTGATAACATCACTACTTAGGCTCAATTGGAAGAAGAAAACAAGAATAATCTATCACTTTAGGTTGTAGACCTATACCATAGGATGCTGATACAACTGAAGAAAGGGAAAAGGTAGATGTTGTTCCTACCATACAGGATAAAGGCAGTAAAGACCCACAAGTGGAGATGTACCATCATCAGAAAAAACTTCGTTGTTGGCTAATTTGGTAGTTGCATATGAAGAGGGATCAGATCAATAGCCAACTCAGCAACACTAGAACATGTGATAGAAGCTGACCCACCTAAAATAATGTTTTGATTTGGATATCTTCTATTGCCCACATTTTTGCCATTTTTTGATAAGTGTATGTAAATATTCCATGTAAAGGACACCTATCATTTTCTCTTACCCTGAAGCTTGCTTCATCTCACACTATATAAGTGAGATTCCAGGGCTAGAGAAAATGTCCAAATTCTATTTTTTCTAAATGATACTTAGTCTATTTTTGGTCCATCGTTTTAAGCAAATTGGTTGTGTATTTTCTCTTTTAGATGTTGAGAATACATGAATGTAGAATGATTTGTGTTTCTTCTGAAGGTCATTCTAAGTCTATTGTAAATGGTATATAATTTTCAAAGAAAAATGAATACAAATTATGAACTATCCCCATATCAGTTCTTTCTGAGCTTTGTCTCCTTTTGATTACTTGATTATCTTGATGTTGTATAAGTAAAAGCTTGTGCAGTTGAATGCAATCTAGTTAGGTTGAATATCTATTTGTCACTGCTGTTAATTCAATGGATTAAGTAAAATCTTTGATGAATGTGATAAGATTTCTATATTAGGGGAAAGGATTTTTGAATGATGAGTTTTGATAAGAATTGCTGATAAAATTTTTTGGAAGGCAACAAATTAGATCTAAGAATTTGTTGTAGACTCTGAACCCCAATGGATTAGGCATTGATCATATTTAATCCAGCTAAAAGAGAAATGTGTCACAAATGGTTGTCAAAAATGTAGAATTATAATCAATTTAACTTTTATTCTTAGAAGATTTTCAAAGTTGGCCTGTACTTGTCTGCATGGAATGTTTCAGCTTCAGTTAGCCACTATTGTTAGAACACCTGCAGATCTATAGAAGAATTTTGGCCTTATCTATTATGTGCCATGTGTTTATCAAATTATCAATAATTGTACATGTATTTGAGGATTTGAGATGAGAATCAAAATGAAACTAAAATAGTCCTCATACAGTGTTTCCTAGTCTTGAATCATCCCTAGGTATACCCACCCTAGTTTTGCAGAGCCTAAAGAGTAGAAAACTTCCCTTGGTTTATTTGAAGTTGGGCCCAAATGGTTTGCACATACAATTGATAATAAGAATTGGCTAGTCTTTAGATTGTGTGAGCATTGTCATCTTGGTATTAAGCATTTTTTTGCTTAGTAGTTTTCAAAATACCAAAAAAATGGTGACTCTACTAGGGAGTTGTCCAACACATCTGTGAAAAGTACTACAGTTTCTTTGGTCCTATTGTGTATGTGTGTTTCAGGTTATCTAAGTTTAACCCTTTGTTATAAGGGAATATTTTAGTGACAAACCTTGAGAATTTAAAGAGGGAATAGCCCAAGTGCCACAGCTACACACTGACGTATCCAGCCTATTCAGGTGTCTTATCTAACAAGCAAGAGTTGTAGTCTTATGATCTCAGTGATTGGTCTATCCATGTCAAATATTTCTAGTTCTATTTGTGTGTTGTTTCCTTTGAGTTAGAAATAATTGTCATTGTGTATTTTCCCAAGAATAGGGTGGCGACTCAGTCAAGGTTTTGAAGATAGTGCTTATTTTAAAAAAAGGTGAATATGGCTAACAAGAGAAAGAACACAAGAGCTTACATGAGAGCCAATCTTGATGTGCCAATGTATACTGATTTACCCCAAGGTGGTAGGAAGAACCAAAATAAGAAAAGGATAGATCCAAATCCCACCTAGAAACCTAGTGGTAATGCATCCATCAATTCCCAGTATCAACTAGTATTATGGAGAGAGTCTTCTTCACTTAGTTCTGAATTCGAAACTACAAGACTCTTAGGAGACATTTTCAGTACCCCATTACTAGATGAGAGTTTTTTAGGACAAAGATGTGTCCACAGTAGGAATTGCTTCATCAAGGCTAGATCTCGTAGCAGATATAAACTATAGGCTAGGATTTAGGAGTTCATTTGATGATCCTTTTAATCCCAGAGCAACCCCATATGTGGAGCCCAATCTTATAGATTTGGATGATCCTACTGATTCAGAGACTACTTCTACAGATCCTAAACAAGTGCATTCTGAGATAGGAATTCTGAAGAAATGGATTACTAAGGAAGAAGCTAAACACATTTGTCTTGAAAAGGAAAAGGAGCAAGCCACCTTGGATGCCATAATAGAAAGGGATGCTCTACTAAGAAGGATGGCTACCTTGAAGGAGCAAAATAAAATGTTATAAGAAAATACCACAACTCTTCATATTGATGTATTTGGAGATGTAGACAATCTGAAAGCTAAAGTTCAAGAACAAGAAAAATGCTTGAATCAAAGGCAACAACCAGTTATTGCTCAAGTCTAAGCCTATAAACCTATTCAAGTGGACCTTATAGAGCCCACTACAAAAGTTCTATATAAAGGGGAAGGCAAAGCTATAGGAATCCAAATAAATGAACCTCAAGCTCTACCAAGCAAACCGATACAACCCTCCATGTCCAAATTAGATCTAGATCTGGAGAAGGCTAGAAAAGAGAAGGAAGATCTTGTAAAAGAACTTGGGAAGGTTGAGAATGAAGCTCAAGCTACAGAAACTAGGAGAAAAATCCAATTCATAAAATCTAATTCTACATTGGCTTCATGGCCCAATTTGTCCATCCCACTTGCAACTCCTGCACTAGCTAGTGGTCCAATAATCTCAACTCAGGGAATATCCCAATCTACCCCTGCCTCATCATCCACTATTAGCACCCAGGTCCTCTTTGTCCAACCTCAACAATCCCAAGCTGCTCCTCTAAACCAAGCTAATATACCAAGTACCTCAAATGTTCCTAGTTTCTAGAAGAAACCTATATATTTGGAAAAGTATAGACAAATATCATTTGCTAGTATTCTTGGTGCTCCACATCCCATATCATTTGATTTAAGAGACAAAGTGTTTAAGTTCTCTAGGAATAATGCTATTATTCGTGAAGAACATTTGATAATATTCATTGACATGTTAAATGATTATGAAGTTGAACATGAAGATATGGTAATGAAATTTTTTGTGCATTCATTAATTGAGGATGCAAGGGATTGGTTTAGGAGGTTGCCTAATGATAGTATCACCTCATAGAGTGACTTGGAGAAATTATTCAAGGAGCAATATGGAGACAAAACTAATACAGGATTCATGTTAAATGAATTCGACAACATCAAGAAAAATCTGAATGAGTCCACATTCTATTTCAATGTAAGATTCCAGAAAGGTATGTATAGACTATTTCAATTTATGAGGTTAAAGGAGGATGTTTGTCTCACAACATATTTCAATTCTTTTGATAGCAAAATGGCTTATCAATTGAGGGATAAGGATCCCAAGACTTTAAGGGATGCCTATAAAATTGCAGTAAATTTAGAGAATAATAGGAAGGCATTTGGAAAATTAGGTAGGAGGGATGATCCAAAGCTTTTTAATCCTAAGAACAATAACAAAACTCCTATAGGAAAAAAGCTAAAAGAACCTACCGTAGGCCAGGTCTTGGAATTACTAAAGAAGATGAATTCCACTAGTTTCAATAAGCCAAATGTTACTGAGAGAACCCTTATGAATAATAACAATTTCAATAGGCAACCTAGAATGCAAAATTACCCTTACACCACCTAGTGGAAGGATGGTAAGCCAATCCCCAACTAGACACAAAATGTGAAAGATAAGGGTACCCCAGATCCCCTACAAAGGAATACTATAAATATGAATGATGATGTACCATGGTGAATTGTATGCCAATCACCTCATTTTTCTGATTATTGTGCTATTGCTTAATCATTTTCCCAAGATCAAGGCATGCGGCCTAAAGAAGGAAGTGAAGATAAAAGCCATGATGATATAAGTTGCAATATGGTGAGCATGTGTGATGACTTTGTAGATTCTGATTTAGAGAAACCTGAAAATGATATTACAAATCAAAGAATTGCTTATCATTTACATCATTAGCAAGTGCTTTTAGATGATGAAGGTTATGATACAGATAAGGTATGTGTTACATCTTTTGATGTAGGTCACACAAGCTTAAGAATGCCCTCCAAAGAAGAGATTGATAGAATCATAGAAGAAATGATTTCTTGGGTCCATAGTAACTACATATTGAGAAATAGAATAGTAAATAATGATGCAAGAAAGACATCCAGTGTATTCATCAAAGATATCACCCATAAGATGAATTATCAAAATAAGAAAGTCAATGTGGATGTGCCTAAGATCAATGACAACAAGGGAAAGAAGTGGGAACAACCATAACTGACTAACCCTGAAGACAGAGTCTAAAGAAGGTTTAGCTTCAAATAAATGAAACAAAAAAAGTAGTTGCACAACCAAAGAAATGAGAACTCGATACTATTAAGAAAATAGTAGTGTCTGCTATTCAAAAGACTTCAACTCTAGGTACTCTTGTAAAACCCACTATTGTTGAAACTGTTGATATGATATCTATGTTGTCCCAAATAACTATAAAAGTACCTCTGTCTGAACTTCTTAGAATTGAAGAGCATAAGAGAAAGGCTTTATCATGGTTGGGAGGGATAGGAAACAATAATATTGTTGTAGAACAAACTGTTGCCCTACAAACCCCATTAGTAGTAGAGGAAAGTGGTATCCTATCCTAGATTCCCTAGATGTTTTTAGATGATTCCTTAGTGGCATTTATAGAAGATATTGACCCTTTTTTCCTAAGCTTGATCATAAATGGGAAGAACCTGAAAAATTGTATGATAGACTCAGGGGCTTCTAACACCATAATTCCTTTCAAAGTAATGGAAGCCTTAGGGTTAAAAGTGGACACCAAGCAAGGCAAATGCAGAGGAATGGATGCTAGGGAAGTCCCAGTCATAGGCACCATAAATGCTTTACCATTCAAATTAGCTGCATATCCTAAAGTAGAGTTAACCATGTTTATCCTTGTAGTGGATAGACCTCCACACTAGTGAATGTTACTCTCTAGAAAATGGAGTGTTTCCATGGGGGGAAGCTTGTAATGTGATTTGACCTATGCTACTTTCCACATAGGGGATAAATTGGTCAAGGTAAATAGAGAGCCTAGGGTTAGTCACATTTTAGGGGAAGAAATTGACAGAGACTCCACTTGTGTCTTGGACACTGGTGTTAATGCTTTTAGAGCTAAATTGATTGTTTAAGAAGTTGAAAATTTACCTGCTATCATTGAACATGAAGTTGAGTGTTGCACTAAGTCACCAGTGTTATGGACAATGTTTTTTGATGGAGCAAGTTCAAAAGAGGGTGCAGGGGCACATGTAGTTTTTGTTTCCCATGAGAAAAATACTTTTAGATATTCATTCACTTTGAAGTATTCTTGCAAAAATAATATTGCAGAATATGAGGCATTGTTGCTAGGATTGAAAGTTGCCACACATCATGGAATTAAGAAATTACATGTCATAGGGGATTCTAAATTAGTTATCTCCCAGATAAAAGAAACTTATGCATCCAAGAATAGGAGATTAAAGAAGTATAGAAATGCAGTTTGGGATCAGATAGAATCTTTTGATGCATTTGGTATCTCATTGAGAGATAGGACTCAAAATAAGATGGCTGATCTATTATCAAATGTGGCAATCAAGCCTAAGGAGATATCATTTGTAGGAATATCTCAAATTGAGGTACAAAATAGACCTTCCATACCTTATAACATTGAAAATTGCCAAGTCTTTGAAGATGACAAAGACGTTATAAATTTTTTGTTAAATAAAGACAAGTATCATGGTTAGGAAATGGATTGCAGTGATTTAATTGAAACCATAGATGGTAAAGAAACTATTTTTGGCTAGGAGCTTATGCAATTGAAAACCAACAAGATGCCTAAGGGGTTAGTGGTCTTGGAAAGTATTTTTGATAAGCAGGATAGAGTCAAACTAGGAGTTAAAGACCCTAAGCCTTAGGAATTAGAAGAGATAAATCTTGGTACTAATGAAGCTCCCAAAAAGGTTTATATTGGCCAAAATCTTCCTGCTAAAATTAGAAAAACATTGATTGACTTTCTTAGGAAGTATAGAAATTTTTTTGCATGGTCATATGATGACCTTAAGGCTTATAGGGAAGATTTTTTCCAGCATGTCATACCATTAAAAGATAATGTAAAACCTTTCAGACAGAAACAAAGACCAATAAAGCCTACCCTAGCTCCCAAAATGCAAGAAGGGTTGATGAAACTAATGGATGGGGGGATAATCAAACCAATTAGGCATTCCACCTGGGTTTCAAATTTGGTACTTGTTAGAAAGAAGAATGGAGATATAAGATTCTATGTGGATTTTAGGAATTTGATCATTGCATCTTTGAAGGACAATTATGGATTACCCAATATGGAAGCCATGTTGCAGCAAGTGACTAGTTCTGAGCTAATGTCAATGATGGATGGTTTCTTTGGATACAATCAAGTTTTGCTAAAGGAAAGTGAAAAATTCAAGATAGCCTTCACAACCCCATGGGGAACATATGTATATGTAAGGATGCCATTTGGCATGATTAATGTAGGAGCTACTTTCCAAAGAGCCATGGATGTGGCATTTCATGATTATATTGACAAATTTATTTTTGTATACCAAGATGATCTTACTGCATATTCTAAGAAGGTTGAGGATCACTGCAAGCATTTCGAGAAAATCTTTATCAAAGCTCTGGAATATGGAGTATCCTTGAACCCAAAGAAATGCACATTTGGGGTGACAAAAGACAAATTACTAGGACATATAGTGTCCATGAATGGGGTGAAAATAGACCCTGAGAGAGTAGCAGCTATTGATAAAGTCCCTATTGGGATGAAAAATTGCATGCTTCATTTTTAGTCCCATTTCACATTTTGAGAAATCAAGCCCCATAAATGCCCTTTTGATGAGATTGTACCCAGCTGTCAGTATGAGGCCTAAATGGTGTTCAATGTTTCTAACACCCTCCATTCACCATGTCCACCTATTCCATAAAGTTAAAACATCATTTCGAGCTGTTTGGCAAAGTCCCATTTTGAGCATCCATCAAATCTACATTTTATCCTAAGTGTCAAATAGCGACAAAAGCCTGTGTTCGCCATTGAATATCTCACACCCATAAATGTTTTAGGACTCACCACTTTGGGAATGTCTAGTGTTCATACCCAAGAACCTATGTTTTAGATTTTGAGTCGTTTCGAGTCTGTTTGACTAGGTTTTGAATCCCTCAAATTTGGTTAGTTATTGTTTCATGCTTTTGCAATTTGCACACATTTTTGAGAAGCCCTGTTTGATGACCCATAACTTTGACCTAGTTGACCAAAATGCTAAAATTCCTATTGTGTTGTATTTTAAATGTCAAAGACTTGTTATGTTTCAAGTTTCAACTTTTGACAAATCCATTTGATCAGTTTTCATACGTCATTCCAAATGGAATTTCTATCCTTTTACTGGTGTTTGAATTTGCAGAATTGTTTGGTACCCCTGTTCATGGCATTATAACTCTAGATCTGTGATAGGTGAGATCGAATGGATTATGCCCCTATGTTTTACTCTAAAAATACTCCAAGTTTGTCAGTTTCTAAGTCATGATGAATTAGTTTGCACACTTTTCCAGGCTCATTCCATTTGTAAAAATTGTTATCTTGTCATTGTTTCTTGTCCTACAAATCCAAGTAGCCCACTTTGACTGATTTCCATTTATTCCTTGTTATTCTTCATGAGCCCAAATCGTAGATCCATAACATCCTCATGACAAAGAACTAATGCCCCGGTTTTTGTCCTTCCATGTGTTAGTTTACCCAGTTTTTGAAGCCAATTCTGAACCCAATTTAGTGTTTTCTGACATGTTTATCTGCAGGTGTTTTTAAGTGGTCAACTTTGATGATCAATATATTTTGACCTCAATGTCTTCATGTAATGAGATTTTGCAGACCTATTGAATGTGTCAGAGAGAACATGGATCCTAAGTTTCAAAGCTTTGCCAAATGTTTTTATCAATTTTTAAAGCCAAGCAACATGCCTCCTGACACAAGTTTCACAATGGTACAAAGGTGATTCAAAATGAGTTTTTAATGGTTATTTTGTGATCAAATTTGTTTCTAGTATATTCAAAAGGTTTGATGGATCAGTCTATGAGTCAGTTGTTTGAAATTTTTTTTTTTTGCTAGACCCACTTTGAGGCTCGACTATTTCTGTCAGATTGATAGGATGACAAGTTGTAGGAGGGTCATATAGAACAATTAAGAAGATATGTGTGGTCTACATTGGCAGATTCTAATCTGGCAAAAAAAGTTTGAGAGATAGGCTTTGAGATGGCCATTAGCACCTCTGGTACCATTGAATCCATTCAGAAGGCAATACATCAAGGGCATGCTGTTGAACTAGGAGATGGATATGAGTCTACTTGATTTTTGCCAAGCTTTCAGGGGTTGTGAATTTACCAATGTGAGCTCAATGTGATAGTAACAAATCTATTCCAAAAAAAGAATAAAGAAGAGTGTCTCAATTTTTTTGGGTTTGCTGAAAATCATTTAGATTCAATAGTTGGAGCAATTTTATTGCAGGAAATATTTGAAATTTTTGGTATTGATAGAATGATAGTTTTATCTTATGCATTGTGTGAGGGGCTGATTGCTGATACCTTAGAGAAAATATGTGATGAGTATGTTTATGCCCCTAACATTAGGTGGAATTCTGTCACCCATTTTGCACGAAGATTTAACAAGAAGAAAAAGATGAAATTTGACATGCATTATGTGCAATTAGCAAAGGAGCTTCTAGAAGGCTTATAAAGATGCAAGAAAGATGGTGAAGACTGCTTTAGTTTGGAAGGGTTATCAATAGATGAGAATGATATTGAATTGATGGAATTTGCAATTCTTTTACATGGCATTGGCTTGCGTATCAATCATAAAGGCTATTATTTGCATTGCCATTGCATTAGAACATAGTAACTTTAGTGCAATTCAACAGGTCAATGTCATTTATGGGAATGGGGCATATACAATTGTTCTCACATCGTCATTAATGGATCCACTGACTGGGGTTCAATGAGATGTATCCCTTGAGGTGTGGGCAGCTGTATCTAAATTTAGACATTTTATAGAGAGTGTTCAAGCAGCAGAAAAGAATCCCTAAACTAGTTTAAGGAAGAAAGGGGAGCATGTGGGAAGAGGGAAGTTTGAAAGTGAAAAGCCAGTTTGAAAAGAATCTGCATAGCCAAGAAAGGAAGATGCATAGAAAGAACCAACCTCATGCATGCAATGGAGCTCACGCTTGGTGAGAAGTAGATCCACAGATTGGCAGGGGACGTCCCAGTGATATAAAGGAGAATACCAAAGTCAATCCCAAGCAAGGAAGCCATTTGGACAAAATAGAGAAGCATCCATGTGAGTACAACAAAGAAGTCACCAATTAAATTTAAGACCCTCACGTTTTAGAAAGAAGGAGCTGAAAAGTCTCTTGTTTCTTGCTCTACCTAGGCTAAGATGTAAGAGATTACCAGAATGGATAAATGAAGTTAAATGTCTTGAGCATTTAGAGTGCAAAGGGCGTAGAGGTCACATTCCAAAGGGAATATTAGAGCTGGCATCTTTGAAAACACTCTGAACAATTTATTTAGATCTGTCTATGGAAGAAAACGAATTCTTCAAGTCAGAGGATTTGACCAAAATGAGTCAGCTTCAAGAATTATGGTTAAGTGTTAAGCATGAAATGGCACTGGAACGAATCTGCACATGGCCAAGAAAGATGCAACATTTAAAGAAAAAGCCACGGCATGGAAACCCTTCACAAGGAGGGAAAGATTGCTAATTTGAAGAACCAACACTATAAGAAAATGAAGTTGTAGCATTTAAAAGGAAGCATCAATGCCAAAGAATAGTGAAAGAGCCATGCCATTGAAGGAAAGATGCAGAGCAGGGAAAACACTGGCAATGCAATGTCCCACATGCATTATGTGGATGCTTGTTGATGTCTTTTTATACCCCAATGCTCACATAACAATGTGTCTTGAAAGACATGGCTTTTATAAATCTCACGCTTGTGTAAGGGCCCCATTGATGATGTCAACAGGATGAGAAAGGTTAAATTTTGACCAATAAAACCCAAAATAGAGATGACATCAGCAAGAGAAGAAAGCGACCAAAAAGAAAATTTTGGCACCTCGCTACTTCGCTAGTTGAGAAATCTTGGAAAATTTGGCTAGCGACATAGCAAGGTTGCCAAAAATCTCGAAAAGTTCGGTGAGATTCAAAATGCTACGTGGGTCCTACCTGTGCAAGCAATGAATTAGGTAAGGCCAAGTGGAGCAAGCCAGATGATATGGTGAGGTTGCAGATAGGGGAAGGAGATCATGACACGTGGCACATCCAACGATTCTCATTATCTCACTAACTGAAGTTGCTCACCGGTTAAGCATGGTGAAATAGTGAGAAGGTGACACATGGTGCTACTCAGGTCTAAGCCAATCAAAAGATGACACATGTCACCAGAGTTCAAACTTGGGTTGACCCAAAATTGAAAGGGCTGGGGCAAAAATAAATAAAAAATTTAAAATCTCATTCTTAAATAGCTTTTCAAAAAACTTGCGTGTCAGAATTTAAAAAGTTTGAAAGGTCCTTTTCTATTCTAAAGTTTTAACTTTAGAGTTATTTTAAATTTTTTGAAATTTAAAATTCAATATGTGCAGAGCTAAGTTTTCTACTAGGGGAGCATTTTTCAAATTGAGATTCTGGGCATTTTCGGAAGGCTAGATATGTGCTCCAATATATTGTTGGAATTGAGAGAACCTAACTTTCCAAATTTGGAGTTTATTTTTGCACAGGTGCTGCCTACTTCAAGTTATAGGACAATTTGTGAAATTAGAGACATTGGCAATAGAACAGGCTGAGTTTTTCATCGATGATTAAGATTTGTTAGAGGATGGTTTTAAAGGTCTGTTGCAATTTGAAAGTGAAGAAAATCAACTTGAGGTTGTTTTCTTGTCTTCTCAAGACCATTTTAACTGATTTGTTACTTTTACTGAGTTCATTTTTACACCAAAATTAGTTACTTTTCTCATCATCATATTTTGAGATATTTTGATGCCTTTAAGAGGTGGAATGAAGAGGATCTAATATGTAGCTATAGAGAGAAGTTAGAAAGAAGCTTTGATTCTTATAGGGAAGGATTTCCAAAGGGGCAAGTGTCAATCGCAAATTGAATCTGAGAATTTCCTTCTCCATGCATATTCTTTCTTCTTCTCCAAAATAGGTTGTTGGTTGGTTTTCTATTTCCAATTCTTGGAGCTCTACTCAGGTTGTGAAAGCCACACACCCAAAATTTCTCTATTGTATTGAGTAGAATTTATGTTTTATGCAAATAGTTCTATTCTGTTAGGTGATTTATGAGATTATTGTTGTACATTTCATGTATTTTGTTTCAAGGAAAGCAAATAAAAAGCAGCAAAGGGTTCTAAGTTCAGTCTGAATCTTGTCTCTTGATTATGGATCTGTTATTTATTCTAATTTGTGATCAAAGAACATAGATTAGGTTGCATTTCATTTAGGAATATATGTGATTAAAATGTCTGGCTGGTGGAACAAAGAACCATGTAATTGCTTGATGTTTGTCATAGGGTTTGCAGATTTTTTGATAGGATGTTCTGAGTATGAGATTCATTCTGTAGTAGATGTCAATTCACGAAGTGGAGGATAGATTAGGGATCTTGATGTAGAGATATGTTTGAGATTTCTAGGAGATGTATGGTTATAATTCATTTAATTGCCCAATAGATAAGGCACCGATCAGAGATAGGATCATTAGGTTTTGTTGCTCATACCTGGGTCTTGCTATTATCAACATATTAAATCTTTTTTCTCTTTTATGTTGAAAGCTATTCAATGTTAACCCGCACTTAGCTTGCTAATTTCATGAGTTATGTTCTTAGCTATTTCATGCTTGTGATTCCTGGTTAAGTATAGAAGATTTAGGGGTTTTTATCTGCTTCACATTAGATTCAGTATATGCTTTGATAACTGGTACCATATAAAGAATCTATAAGTTCACTCACCTAGGTTTTGCAGAGCCTAAAGTGCAGAAGGAGTATAGCCTTATAGTTAGCCTAGGTTCTTGGTGAAGTGTGTCCATTATTGGAAATAGATTCCCATAGATGCATTCTTGTCTTGCATACTTGGTTGTTCAAATACTATTAAATCAGGAGCCAACAATCCCCAACCCAAAGAATGTAAAAGGAATTCAATCCTTCTTTAGCCAAATCAATTTTCTTAGAAGGTTTGTTACCAATTTTGTTGAAATCAGTAGACCTATCTCAAAGATGCTCAATAAGGGAGCTACTATAGATTGGAATGGTGAGCCTTCACAAGCATTCCAAGATATTAAAACTGCAATAAAAAATTCTCTAGTACTAAGAACTCCAAATTACACAAAGCCTATGCATATTTTTTCTTTTGCATCCTTTGACACTGTAGTTGTAGTCTTGTTCCAAAAAAATGAAGAAGGATATGAATAGCCCATTGCCTTCTTCAGTAAGTCACTATAGCCTACTCAATTAAAATATGAGATAAATGAAAAATAGGCATATGCTCTGGTAAAGGTTGTAAAGGCTTTTAGATGTTACCTAGTAGGTGCTATTGTTATTTCCTTTGTACCCAGTGCAGCTGTGAAGGACAGATTCTCTCAACAGGAAGTATCAGGCAAAAGGTGTAGATGGATCAACAGGATCCAAGAGTTCAATATTGAAATATAGATAACTAAGTTGGTAAGAGGTCAAGGTTTGGCAAAACTCATGGCAAAAACTAATTCGGATGCCAATCAGACTTATGTGACATGGATTATTGTGATTGGTACACCAATGTTATATATTACCTGCAACACATGGAAGCTCCTCCCCATTTTCCTGAAAATGAAAAAAGGAGTACTAAATTGCAAGCCATCAGATACATAACTGTCCAAGGTAGTTTATGGTGGAGAAATTTCAAGGGAGTGTTGTTGAAGTGCATTGATCAAGAAAAGGAAAAAGAAGTCTTGGAAGAAATTCGTGCTGGAGTGTGTGGAGGACACTATATGGCCAAGACCACTGCACATAAAGTGATGATGGCTAGATTTTGGTGGCCTTCCCTTTTCAAGGATGCCCAAATTATGATTAGGAAATGTGACCCTTGTCAGAGGTTTTTTGGAAAATTGAAGTTCTTAGGCAATACTCCATTGGAGCCAGTGGATGTTCAAGCACCCTTTCAATAGTGGGGTATGGATTTCATAGGAGAGATTTCCCCCAAGTCTAGCACTGGCTATTCTTGGATATTAGTGGCTACTGACTACTTTACAAAATGGGTAGAGGCTATCCTCACAAGAAACACAACAAGTAAAGTTGTCAACAATTTCCTACTGAATAATATTATTTCCAAATTTGGTTGTCCTCAGAAACTTGTAACAGACAATGCAATGTGCTTTAGGTCTGAGGAATTCATCAAGTTTTGTGATAAATATGGAATAACAAGGTCATCATCTTCTCCTTATCATCCACAAGGAAATGGACAAACTAAATCCACAAATAAGAGCCTATTAAAGGTTATTAAGAGAACATTGGATGATAACAAGAAAGCATGGGATTCTAAGTTATAGTTAGCAATATGGGCTGACAGGGTTACTGTGAAGAAAGCCATTGGTGTAGCTCCATTTGATATGGTGTATAGAATTCAAGCACAAATGCCTCAAAAAAATTTGGTAGGACTCTATTGGCTCCTGATTTAACAGTGTTTAAACAACCAAGTATGCAAGGAAAGAATGCATCTATGGGCAGCTATCTTCAATAATGGACACACTTCACCAAGAACCTAGGCCAACTATAAGGCTATACTCCTTCTTCACTTTAGGCTCTGCAAAACCTAGGCGGGTAGACCTATAGATTCTTTATATGGTACTAGTTATCAAAGCATACACTGAATCTAATATAAAGCAGATAAAAACCCCTAAATCTTCTATACTTAACTAGGAATCACAAGCATGAAATAGCTAAGAACATAACTCATGAAACTAGCAAGCTAAGTGTGGGTTAACATTGAATAGCTTTCAACATAAAAGGGAAACATGATTTAATTATGTTGATGACAACAAGACCCAAGTATGAGCAATAGAACTTAATGATCCTTTCTCTAACCAGTGCCTTATCCATTAGGCAATTATATGAATTATAACCATACATCTTCTGGAAATCTATGACATAATTCCTACATCAAGATCCCTGATCTATCCTTCACTTTATGAACAGACATCTGCTATAGAATGAATCTCATACTTAGAACATCCTATCACGAAATCTACAAACCCTGTAACAAACATCAAGCAATTACATGGTTCTTTGCCCCACCAGCAAGACATTTTAATCACATACATTCCTAAATGAAATGCAACCTAATCTATGCTCTTTGATCACAAATTAGAAGAAATAACATATCCATAATCAGGATACAAGATTCAGACTGAACTTAAAACCTTTGCATCTCTTTATTTGCTTTCCTTTAAACCAAATACATGAAATGTATAGAAAACAACTCATAAATCACCTAATAGACTAGAACTATCTGCATAAAACATAAATGTTGTTCAATACAAGAGAGAAATGTTGGGTGTGTGGTTTTCATAGCCTGAGAAGAGCTCCAAGAACTAGAAATAGAAAACCAACCAACCACCTATTTCAGAGAAGAAGAAAGAATATGAATGGACAGGGAAATTCTCAGATTGAATTTGCAGTCAACAAGTGTACCCTCAGAATTCCTTCCCAAGATAACTAGAAGCTTCTCTCTACCTTCTCTCTATAACTAAAAATCAAATCCTTTCATTTTTGCTCACAAAATATCTCAAAATGTAAGGATGAAAGGATGTAACTGATTCTTGATACTAAATGAATTCACCGTAAAAGTGAAAATCCAGTTCAATGTAACTTCTAGAATGTAAGAAAATTGCTTAAGGATAATTTTCTTCACATTCAAGTTCCAAAAGGTCTTCAAAACTGCCCTATAATTGATTCAGATGCTTAAAGATTAAATCTACTTGTTCTATTGCCAATACCTTGGATTTCAAAAATTGGCCTACAATGTGAACCGGTGAACACTTGTACATAATCTAACTCTAGAAATGAAAAATTTAGCTCTTCCTAGTTCCAACGGTATATGATAAGGCATATTTGGCCTTCAGGAAACCCCTTGAATCTCACTTTGAAAAATGCCCCTCAGTTATAAGAGTCAGGTCTGCAACTTGTTTGATTTTAAATTTTGAAAAATTTAAAATATGCTAAGGTTTAAACTTTATAAAAAACCCTTTTGATTTTAAAACAAATCATGCACATCTAGTCTGAATATGAATAATTAAAAAGAATTTTTTATTACTTTCAAATTTGTCCTCACCCCACAGAATTTGGGGTCAAACTATTTTGACAAGCACCACATGGTGCTTCCTGATTGGCTACTCGATCTGTATCATCTGCCATGTCACCATCTACTCTGGGACCACTTGCCACATGTCATTTCCTGATTCTACCTCACCATGTCACTATCTAAGTCAATAGTCACCACATCATCAGCAACATAGCGACAGAATGACACATGTTATCCTCTACCACATCATCACTGACCCACCCCACACACCTTGCAGGTTGACACTTGTCACTACTCCATTTGCCATCAGACCTATAGTTAGGACCCACACAGATTTATTAGGTTCTCACCGGATTTGAAATTTTTTGGCTAGTCGCTATGTCACTAACTGAAAGTTCATGGATTTTTTGTCTAGCGCCATAGCGACTACCCAGATTTTTTCTTTCCTGATCGACTTAATCTGTGTTGACATCATCAATTTGTTATGCGTATTCATTTAACATTTATTACTGCTTTGCCTCCAACTCGCCAGAATGGTAGGTCCCTTTACAAGCTCTAATCTCAAAAGGCGTTGCCTTTGAAGACAACCACAACTTGAGTTCCAGAGTATTTGAACATTATAAAAATCCAAACTGTGTACAATGTGGGATAAAATAATTTTATAACCTTTTGCCTATTCTTGGCATGGGAGGAACTCTCTGCGGCTTGATTTGAAGCTACCTCTATTTTTATCTCTAGTGTGATCTCCCTGCCAATGCATGGGTTTGTTCTAACACTTGCACAGGGAAATCTCCAATTCAACGTAGACTCCCCTATTTAAAATGGCACCTCCATTGTCTTTAGTGGCGCTAGTCTTTACTTGATGTGCCAGCCCCACATATGACCTTTGTGGCTTTGTTTGCCTCTCAACATCAATAACATCTTTTGGCACCCGTTCTGAAGAAACTAATATAGATCTCTGCACAGACTTCTTTACTTTCATTCACAGTCATATGTTCAACATCCGTTTTGATGCGCCTCCTATTTTGAAGTTTGTTGTGGGCATCCTTTACCATAATGTGAGGCTCCTTCTACAAAATGCATTTGGTTTCCAAATGGCGCTTCCAACTATGCTCTCTTATCTAATGATGAGCCTCTATCTTTCAAATAGCATGGGATACCTTTCTAATTCGTGGGAAACCCCTTTCAAACTACTATGGTCCTTATGTTTTTCTGTGCAGGGTATTTTTTTTTAAAACATTGCCTTTGGCTCCTTTTTTTATATCCCGATTTTGGTTTCAAATGTAAGGAACATCATTGCTTAGTAGCTATAGCTCTATTCTTTAACTGTAGAGTCTCCCTTGCTATCCATGGCACATTTTATGATGGCTTCTCCTTTTAAAATCTGCATTGATTTCCTCTTTAAAATATGGACCCTGTAGCTAAAGATTCGCCTTCTCTGCTAACTGGCATTGATGAATGCATATTCTTCTTTGTTAATTATGTTGATTGCTGGTGCTCCATTTCAAAGATGTGGAGATCTTTTCTTTCTTGCTGGCAGCTGCTTTTCCTCATGCGTGTGTTCTCCTTCTTAATTGTGTGACTGTTTGCTTTTTTTTTTTTTTTTTAAATGTGAGTCTTCTCTGTTGATGAAAGTAGACTGGCTTCTTAAAATGTGAGATTCCCTATTTTAGCATGGAACTTCATTCCTACAGCTTGACTTTTCTCTCAAGCCGTTCAAGTAGCGGCTTCAATTTTCAAAAAAGATGTTCTTCCTTCTTAAAATATATCAATTCTCGTTAAACATATGTTAATATGTAGGCAATTTTTTGTGTTTAGTATTTATCTTAATGGTTATTTGATCTTCTATGCTAAGCATATCTTAACATGAAAATCATTTGCTCTGCTTAATGGCTATATTTTAGAGACCCAAATATGAATGCCTATTTTACCATAAGTGAAAGAACATGAATAGCGTGTCTTATTCATATATTCCCCTTATTTGTACGATCTTTGAACCCATAAATTGGGCATAGATCAAATGTATTGATAACCATGCAATATATTGGGTGCCATCTCCATTAAGTTGATTGGTGCTGACAATAGGAATAATAGCATCATTATATGAAAGCCATTCCGTGTGTGGGGTCTACCCTTTCTTGATGTCTTATGTCTTTGAATTGCCCCTTCTTAACATGTGCATTACCAATAATACCCATACCACTAAAAATATAAGTTTTACTTTTTGACTCAACCAGAAGAGGGCTCAATGGACAATTTCAATCATGCCTGACACTTATATGCTCCTAGTTAATCTGATGAAGATTAATCGAGCCCCAAGGTGGGTCCGACTAAAAAAATTTCATTTCCAGAACATTGATCCTTCAGATTAATCCATTTGGCATCTTCAACTGATTGAAAATAAACTCTATTACTGAAAACACTTTTAAAACTCATTTTACGACTTAACTGCAAATTGTGAAATTCATGTCAAGAGGTCCTTTGACTGGCTTTTAAAAACTGATCCAGACACCTGACCGAGCTTTGAAAGTTGGCACACTAATTCTCTGTTCTGCATACTTTTACCTCGCCAAATCTCGTCTCATGATGAATTCGAGGTCAAAAGATATTGACTATCAAAGTTGCCTTCTCAGATTTACCTACAAGTAAACATGTTTAGAAAACAACAAACTGGGTTCAGATTTGGCCTTGAAAATTGGGCAAATGAGCACATGGGAAAACGAAAACTAGGAGACTAGTTTTCTGTCATGAGGACATTATGGATCTGTGATTTGGGCTTATGACGAATAATAGGATGCAAATGGAAAATGCTCAAAGTAGGCTACTTAGAATTTTTCAACTAGAAACACTGACTGAAAAGTGATTTTTGGAAATGGAATTGACCCAAAAAAGTGTGCATATGGATTCATCAAGACTTGCAAACTGACACACTTGGAGCATTTTTAGTGGACAACACAAGGGTACAATCCATTCAATCTTACCAATCATAGATCAGTAGGTATAACATCACAAATAGGGGTTCCGATAAATCTGCAAATACTGACACCAGTAAAAAGTCATAAATTGTGTTTGGAATCACGTTTGAAAACTGATCAAACAAATTTTTCAAGACTTAAAAATTGAAACATAGGAAGTCTCTGATGTCTACCATGCAACACAAAAAGATATTTATCATTTTAGTCAACTGGGTCAAAGTTATAGCACGTCAAACAAGGCTTCTCGAAAATGTGTGCAAAGTGCATCAGCATGAAAAAATTTTAATGACCAACTTTGAGGGATTCAAAACCTAGTCAAAAAAACTCAAAACAACTCAAAATCTGAAACATAGGTTCTTGAGTATGGAGACTAGATATTCCCAAAGTGGAAAATCACGAAACATTTCTGGTTGTGAGATATTCAGATGTAAACAAGGCCTCCTGTCGCTGTTTGACACTTGGGGTAAAATGCAGATTTGAAACTAGCTCAAAATGGAACTTCACAAAATGACGCAAGATATCAATTTAATATCATGGAACACTTAGACACGCTGAATGCAGGGTGTTAGAAACATTAAACTCCTCCGAGGGCTCAAATGGATAGCTGGGTACATAAACATTAAAAAGCATTTATAGGTCTCAAATTCTCAATAGTGCTCAAAATCAGGGCTGCAATTTTGAGTGCCAACAGACTCTACAATTACATTTAGTTGTATGATGAAGTTACTATAGATGAAATGCAAGAAAGGATAGATGAACTAGTAGGACTGACAAAAACCAGAAGAGAAGCATCTCTTAAGAACCAAAAGTTGCAACTGTAAGTTAAGACACTCTATGATAAAAGAATGGTAAGCACAAAATTTGAAAGTGGAGATTTTTTCCTTATGTGGAATGCCAGGATAGAAGATAAAGGAAAATATTGCAAATTTGATCCTATCTAGTTAAGCCCTTATTTGATTGAAAATTCTTGGGGTGAGGATTCCTATATACTCAAAGATCTATTAGACAACATTCTAGAACTACCAGTTCATGGATAGTTCTTGAAGAGGTACTTTTCTTGAAAAATACTTATTTTCTCCATGAACAGTAGTCTAGGGCTCCTTGTACATTTTGTGTAATCTTTGTCTTTTCTGTATAGTCCCTATATATTCTTCTATTCTGTGTTCTTTCTCTCTCTAAGTTGTCATTTTAAAGCTTAGGTATGTGATATGCTTCTCCTAGAAATTCTGAGCCCTCACTTGAATCTAGAGAATTCAATGTCCCCAAACAGAGCCACTATTGGTTTGAATTTTCATGTGATAGAAGTCCTTTGTCCATAAATAGAAATTTCAGATTGTCTCCATTAATGGTGAGTAGGATTCCTAGATAAGTCATCCGTTTACTACCCTTTGAAATTTTATTTGAAAACCCTATGTTTCATTCCATTCATAAATTGTCAGGCGTGAAATATTTGAATTTTCAAATAGGGAAAATATTTTGTTCCCTTTATATCTTCCGTGCCTTGAGCCACTTGTCCTCTTAGATTCCCTAGCCGTCTGATCTAAATAGATCCACCATTGTCGTTTCCTCGCTATGAAAACATGGGCACTCTTTATGTATAGTGAGGTATCGAGTGCCATAAAGTTATAAGATAGGACCACAAAATAAAGACATGACAGTCAGAGAATTGCCTTTTGGCTGATTTCTCAGTCACATACACCTTGCAAGTACTATCAAAACATGAAAAGGGACCCAGTTAGAAATAGTTAGAAGTCGGCACCGAAATGAGGGTCTTCCCAATGCTTCACTATCTCGCTATCAAAAAATTTTAACATCTTGTTGTTAGCAAAATAGTGAGGCACCATAAAATACAAGACACAATGGCCTCAAAATTTATTGGTCACCATGATGTGTCTAGGTGGCATGACCAGTAATAACTGTTGTTGTCAGAAGTAGTTGGTAGGAGCAATAATGATTTGATGGGTTCTTGTATTTCATGGTGCTGAGATTCATTAAATTTTTTGAAGCTCGCTACCTCACTATTGGAAAATTCTAGCATCTCACCGTTAGCAAAGTAGCAAGGCGACATAAAATAAACAACCGATGGGACCTCTAGTAATGTGGATGATGACTAGGATTGAAGTAAAGTCTTGTTGGGTGCCAGTAGTGCAGAATCTCTTATGTCACCCATGCCCCATTGATCAAGTGTACAAGAGATCCTGATCGTCAAAAAAAAGTAGAATCAACAGTCCTTGCTATCTCATTTGGAAAGTTGCAAGTTGTTTAGGCTATGCGACATAGCAAGTATGGGGTCCACCACCTTTTAGGAAACTTCATGCAATTTTTCCACCTTTGATATAATCTTAGATCAAGGGCTATCACTGTCTCACCATGAAGAGTTGCAAGGGGGATACATATAGTGAGGTAGCAAATGAGGGCTCACCACTATCTTTCTAACCAATATAGTAACATATCATATGCAAGATCAAGATCAGATCGATGGTTGTTGTTGCTTCACTATGGAAAGGTGCTCATTCTTTATGTATAGTGAAGTAGCGACCTGCTAACACATGTCCTCGGTTGGTAGTGGGTCTAGACAGAAGTGCCATCAAGGAAAGAGCTATTTATGTGGGTAATTTTCATTGGATCAATTGACCAACTTGTCAAGTGCAATGCCTAGTTGTCTTTCTCCATATCCCATGATCATAGGATTTTTAAAGATCGACGGCACACATTTAAATGCAGAATATGTTGCCACTTTGTGTATTAATTAGACATGAAAGCTTTGCATGTAGGAAAAATAAAGTATAATACAGAAGATTTCATCAGTCTCAGCTTATGCAAGCAAAGATTTTGAGCTATTCCTAAGGAGAAGCAATTACTGAAGAAAATTGTGCTAGAGTTTGGGAAGCTAGTGAAGTAGTTTGTTCATGGAAAAAATGTGCAAGAATACAGAGGAAAATGAGGACAAAATTCAAGTAAGTAAATATACTGTAATATCTATAGGTATTTCATTCCTATAAAGCATAATCAAAGATGCTTCCAAAGAAGGGATTTTTAGGTCAAGTAAATTATTTGGATAGAAATGTACATGATGACTTGCTTGAGTTGCTACCTGAGTCTACTATAGAGATAGTGCAAGTTAAAAAGTTGACCTCATTAAACCCTAGGTTGAGGATAGCTGATGGATTGTATGATAAGGGTAATTGGGTCTAGGATGCTCAAACCTTGTAAACTGGTTTGAATTTTTTCAAGAAATGGTTTACAGAAAGGTAATTGTATTCCCCACATGCCAATATATGTAATTTTGACCTAGGAAAGCTAGTTGTTCCCAATGTGTTTATGGATTATGACCTCCTTGAGGCCATGGTGAAGAGTTATGATCAAGCCACTAGGGTAGTGAGAAGAGTAGATGGTGAAGTTTTAATCACCATCAGTCTAGAAGAGATTAGGGAAGTTTTCCATTTGGGACCTCTCACTAGGTATCATGTGCCCATTGATTTGACAAAATTAGAAAAAGAATATATGTCAAAGAAGGATGTAGTTAGACAAGGTGTACTGAAGGCCCATATTGGCAGAATTGGAACCCTACCAGCAATAACATCATCCTCTAAAGAACCTTTCAAGAAATCATGCTTCAATGCCAGGGTAGCAGAGATATATAGGACCCTATGCAAAGTTTTTGGAGAGGGTGAAGAAGACTTTATCCCTATGAGTTTTATGTATATGATCACTCAAATATTTTCATTTGGTGTAGAAATAATTTTTAATTTTGCTTCCTACTTGGCTAATGAGATTCATAATGGATTGGTGGGGATTGCAAAGGGCAAGGTGGAGAAGGTTTGGGGCCAATACTCCCTATTAATGCATATGTTTCTATTTAAAGGTGTTACATACTTTGGTAAAGAAATGGTTCTAAATAGAGAACAAGAGGGGGAAGCACTACCAGTTCAATTATGGAGTGCAGAAATGACTGAGGACGTAGAAAATGCTAGTTTTGATAGATTTGATAGGCACTTTGCCTCCAAACTGAGATGCCTCATATTGAGTGACAATCCCAGAATTCTTAAGGCACTAATGCACCTTATTAGGCCTATGGAAAATCCCAATAATATGAAAGTTTCACATAATTGGGGAGATATCATCCCATATTCAGTTTCAACTATCATCAAAGTTTATGGATTCAAAGGGATAGCCCATGTACTACCTTACCAAGTGCCCTTAAAGGTAGGAGTCGCTGAATTATATTGGCAATTGGGCGGAGTAGAAGAATCCTTTTTGCACAAAAGGGGAACATGATCAATTTTTCCAACTTGCACAGTAGCCCACCAATTTCTAATAACCAAGGGAGGGTGGGTCTTCCTCTACAAATTTTTGAATCAGTATAAAATGGCATTATCTCACTCTCATTTTTTTGATGTAGAAGATTTCTTTAATTATGCTCTTAGTCATAGAATCAAGCTTCATCTAGTTCAGCATGAATTTTATTTCCCTAAAGATGTAATAAGGAATGAGCACTCTCTATAGGAGAAAGAAATAAAGAAAGAAAAATGGAGAGTCTATTCAAAGATTTTGGATTTCATTAATTGTTTTGATAAAAGTTACAACCCTCTTAGTAATGTTGTGACTACTGCAGATAGAATAAATAAGCTTATGAGTACATTCCCTAAAATAATGGAGGTAATGAATAAGAAGAAGCAACATTTCATTTATTCTTTTCCAGATAAAACCACAGAAATGATGAGAAGATTGGGCTTCACTCCCAATATAGGGGCATGCCCATTAATTGTGCAAAGGAGGTCAGGATATACTGTCATTTAGGATCAAAGACCTATTGTCAATAAAGGAAAATAGATAGTTGAATCTACTAGTGTTGTTTTTGAAGGCCACCTGAACCCTCTCCTAAGAAAATATGGATATTAAGGGAAGAGGAATCACATGATGAAATTTATTCACCTTCCCAAACACCTATGAGAATTGAGGAGTAGCAACTCACTGATGACCAAATTGAACAGATTGGATCACGAGGGGGAATCTTTGTTACCCAGGCAGAGATTGATGAAAGCAACCCCTAGGAGCCTCTTGTGCCAAGTTTTGAGTTAACTGTAGTAGATTTTATGGGAAGGGAATTAGACCCTATTTTAGAACAAGCCATTCATCAATTCTTGTTTGATGATAGTTTTGTAAGGTCTAGGGCTTTCCATCAATTTGCTTGGAGAGAAAACATGCACATTTTTGAGGAAAGATGTAAAAATATGAAAGCAGAGCATCTAGAAATGGATGAAACCTCCATTCAAGATCAAATAAAGGAATAAATGATACAAGAGTTACAGAATATAACCCTTGAAGAGGGGAGACAGATGGTAAAGGCTACACATATTTTATTATTGCCCAATTTGGACATTGTTGATGCCTTGATTTTTAATTCTGTGTCAAATAATTTGGGTTTGCAAGATCCAGATAAAAAGGAGTTCTTGGGAACTACATTTAGTAATGACCAAGCTCCTCTTGTTATGTGGTCATTAAGAAGATGATCCAAGGTCACTCCATCATAGCCTAATGATTTAGGACTAATAGGGAATATCATTGTGAGGAGAGTTGCTGATACTTCACATGTATAGGCAGTCCACATGAATGTGGAGTATTCTCAATTTGCCTTGGCTACTATAGAAAGGGAAGAAAAGGAAATGACTGAGCTACAGAGCAAGTATGAAACAATGGTGGATACCTACAATAAAGAGGTGGAAAAGAGAATTGAGCTTGAGAACAAGCTATTGGGAAAATCCACTAGGCCAAGAATAGCATACCCTTGCCCCCCAGTTGAACCCTTCAAATCCATCCCCCTCATAGAAATACCAGATACACCCCAAAAGGCACAATACTACACTACTAAATATTTTGAAGAAGAAAAAGGTAAACTGTGGGCCTTACATGTAGAATTGGAATCCAAATATGAAGATAAACTAAGAAAAGCTCTCACATATTTGGGGGACAAATTTGAATGGCCGCTAATTTATGATCAGTTGGCCAAGGTGATCAGTATCTGGGAGGATTTGAAAGCCAATGATGAAGCTCTAATGCCTATTGTGAATAAATGGGTAAGAAGGGAGAAATAAATAACATCTTTGTGTTTCTCTATTATTGATGATTCTTTTGATCAAATTGAAAAAACATTTGATATTGTTTCTGATCTTGTTGATTTTGATAATAAGAGGATTCATTTACAAAAAGTAATAGTAGGCTACTTGAACAAGTTTAAGGGCCAAAAATTTAGTTTGTTTCCTTATGCCCTAGATAAAAAGAATAATTTGAAAAGGAAAGATGAATGGGAAAAGGAACTTGATGATTTATTCTATTTAAGAATGAATCAAGTCATTAATGAAATAGGGCATGCTTGGTAGGCTACCACAATAGAAAAAATGGTGAAGGCCCAAATGTTCTTTGATTCTTTAAAACAAGAATTCGTGGCCATTAATAATGAAGCTGAATATGTGCTAGAAAGACAAAGGGATATTTTTCAATTCAATTGGCCATATGAACATTATTTGACAAGTGGATGGAAAAAATGGCTCCTGGTGAATAGTTTGATGAAGGTGAAAATGACAATGATGAGGGGAAAGGTGAGGAAATCCAAATTATTGATAACATCACTACTTTGGCTCAACTGGAAGAAGAAGACAAGAATAATCTGTCACTTTCAGTTGTAGGTCTGGGACCATAGGATGTTGATACAACTAAAGAAAGGGAAAAGGTAGATGTTATTCCTACCATATAGGATAAAGGTGGGGAAGACCCACAGGTGGAGATTAATGTGCAATCATTAGAACAAACTTCATCGTTGGCTAATTTGGCAGTTGCATACAAAGAGGGATTAGATCGATAGCCAACTCAACAACACTAGAACATGTGATAGAAGCTGACCCACCTAAAAGAATGTTTTGATTTGGATATCTTCTATTGCCCACATTTTTGTTATTTTGTGATAAGTGTATGTAAATATTCCTTGTAAAGGACACCTATCATTTTCTCTTAGCCTGAAGCTTGTTGCATCTCACACTATATAAGTGAGATTCTAGGGCTAGTGAAAGTTTCTGAATTCTATTTTTGTAACTGATACTTAGTATGTTTTTGGTCTGTCATTTTAAGAAAATTGGTGGTGTATTTTCTCTATCAGATCTTGAGAATACATGAATTTAGAATGATCTATGTTTCTTCTAAAGGTCATTCTGAGTCTATTGTAAATGGTATATAATTTTCAAAGAAAAATGAATACAAATTATGAATTGTCCCCATATCAGTTCTTTCTGATCTTTGTCTCCCTTTGATTACTTGGTTATCTTGATGTTTTATAAGTAAAGGCTTATGAAATTGAATGCAATCTAGTTAGGTTGTATATCTATTTATCGCTACTATTAATTCAATGGATTAAGTAAAAGCTTTGATGAATGTGATAAGATTGATATAGTAGGGGAAAGGATTTTTGAATGATGAGTTCTGATAAGGATTGCTGATAAAAAAATTTATAAGGCAACAAATTAGATCTAAGAATTTGCTCTAGACTCTGAACCCTTATGGATTAGGCACTAATTAGATTTGATCTAGCTGAAAGAGAAATGTGTCACAAATGGTTGTCAAAAATGTAGAATTATAATCAATTTTACTTTTATTCCTTGAAGATTTTCAAAGTTGGCCTATACTTGTTTGCATGGAATGTTTTAGCTTCAGTTAACCACTATTGCTGAGAACACCTATAGATCTATAGAAGAATTTTGGCTATATCTATTATGTGGGATGTGTTTATCAAATTATCAATAATTGTACATGTATTTGAGGATTTGAGATGAGAATCAGAATGAAACTAAAATAATCCTCATACAATGTTTCCTAGTCTTGAATCATCCCTGGGTATACCCACCCTAGTTTTGTAGAGCCTAAAGAGTAGAAAACCACCCTTGGTTTTGTCGAAGTTGGGCCCAAATGGTTTGCACATACAATTGATAATAAGAATTGGCTAGTGTTTGTGAGTATTGTCATCTTGGTATTAAGCATTTTTTTGCTTAGTAGTTTTCAAAACACCAACAAAAAGCATTGGGATTGATTCCCTCAAATAGCTATGCAAATATGATCTATATTTTATTAGCATCCATAATATTTTCTCTACTATATTTGATACCTATAACAATCCAAATTTTGAATATTTGTTGCAAAATGGCATTTTGTTCAAAGGAGGTTAGCTTTGTATTGCAAGATGCCCCATGAGAGAAAATCTAATCAGAGAAAAGGATTATGGCACATTAGGAGGTCACTTTGGGATTGATAAGGCACTAGAACTCCAAAGAAGAAACAACCATTATCCTAAGCTACCCACTAATGTTAGAAAATTCATTGAAACATGCACTATTTACCAAAGAGCCAAAGGAGTCAAAACAATTCAAGATCTTTACAAGCCCTTACCAATTCCATCAAAGCCATGGGATAGTGTGAGTATGGATTTTATCTTGGGCCTCCCAAGAACTAAACAAGAGTTTGATAGCATTATTGAAATACTATATAGATCTAGAAAAATGGATCACTTTGTTCCTTGTAGAAGCCCTAATGATGCCTCACATATTACTAACCCATTCTTAAAGGGAAGTGGTTAGGATTCAAGGATTGTCAAAATCCATTATCTTAGATAGAAATATGAAATTCAAAGGATATTTTTGGAGAACCGTGTGCAAAAATTTTGGAAAAAACCTCTCTTTTAGTTCTTCCTACCATCCTCAAATAGATGGATAGACTAAAGTTGTAAATAGTTCTTTAAGCAACCTTCTAAGGTGTCTAACCAATAAACATGGATAAATTTGGGATGCTGTCATCCCTTAATTGGAATTTTTCATTAATGACTCAATGAACAAGTCAATAGGGAAAATACTATTCCAAGTGAACTATGAATTTCATCCTAGAGGAGTCATAGAATTAAGAGATCTACCTAGTGACTTTAAGGTTAGTGAACAAGGTTAAGAACTATCCACATGGATCAAGAAGATCCATGACCAAGTCAAGAACACTTTGGATCATAATACTATAAGGTATAAAGCATATGCAAGCAAGAATAAGAAGCATGTTTCTTTCAAATAAGGAGATCAAGTATTGGAATTTATGAATAAAGCAAGGCTACCCAAGGGACACAACAAGTTGTAGATGAGAAAGATTGGATCATGTAAGATATTACATAAATTTGGGAAAAATGCATATGAAATCTCATTTCCCTAAACCAGCTCTATTTCTACTATCTTTAATGTTTGTGATCGCACCCCCTTCAAAGGTGATGTATGATCTAAAGATTTTTTGTAGGATATTGATAATGTATAGGAAGAATGGATCAAAGACTTACCACATAGCCAATCATTATAGGTGGAGAAGATTATGGATTCTAATGTGGTCAAATAAACAATGAAGAAGACCTACATAGACTATTTGGATAAATTGAAGGATCTTCTAGATATTGATGCTAAATGGATGAGTTAAGAATGTATTGCCAAGAATGACACTTTTTTTCAACAACTACTCTCAAGTGGGACTTGAGTTTCTAAAACAAGGGAGTATGGTATAGGAGCATCTATACCTCCACTCTACAAAGCATCAACTACAACAAGATCTTCATGAGTTTCACTCAAGAGAATTTGTGCCAAAGATTCTTTGATAAGTTTTAGAAGTAGCTTATCATTACAAATAATCATACTTGTAAGACCTAGTCAACATTGGTGTTTTATAAACCATGGGTTTTTGACTATGATGATTATGCACATCTTAGTTCTAATATAGGGTAGGTATGTTCTTAGGCTTGTACACATGTGTACTTTGTTAATACAAAGGGTATCTTTTTTAAGTAACATAACTTGGTTAATACTATCTCTAAACTCAATTACCACTGAACACTCAACACAAAGAGGAAATTGTCTTCAATGCCCAGGTGAGCTCGGTAACTATTGACTACTTGGTAAAGGCTTGATAGTTTGGGAATACACTTAACATTTTTTACTTGATCACTCACCAATGGTCATAACCTTTGAAGATTAGTTGAATTAGTTAGGAAACATATTCATATAGCCCTTTTAGATGGGTGGAAGATAGAGGAGAAGAATAGAGTGGAATAGAATGTGATTTTACAATTGAAATCAATAAAATCCCAATTTTCCTTGCAAATTTATTGTTGTACATGTGTGTACCAACAAGTATGGATTGGAAAAATAAAATGAAAGAATAGACTAGTATCTAGGATATTCTAGGTTTAGAATGTAATTGTTTTTGTTTGAAGTGTTGGACAAGTCTGAGACAAATGATATACATAGATCTCACTTGAGTGCACCAAAACCCATGTTCCATTGGTAGTTTTTGGCAAAAACAAATTCCCTAACTTTATTTCTCATTGTGGTAATTCCATTCCACTCAAGAAAATGTAAGTTAGGTTGGTGTACTATAGGATTTCAGAAGGATGGTTGATGGGGATTGAGTTTTCTATTTTTGCAACCAAGCCCTAGGCCAAACATCTCTATGTGTTTGGTTTAGGACATCAGACATTGAAGTGTTTGATGGTATATTTTGATCTCTTATAGATCCCTCCAAATATCTCAATTGGTTGCTAATCTTGGACAATAGATTGGTGTGGACTTCCTTCTCAAACCTAATCAATTAGGCCTATTATGACTAGTTATTACATTTAAGGTCTAGTGATCATCTTATCGTTTGAGTGTCTAAAGCTTTGGATTTAAAAACAACTTCTAGAAGGGTTTTATCTTATCCACTTTGATTACCAAGTCCTTTCAAGAATTTTTAGAATACGTCGTCATTTCCTCATTTGTAGGTATAATAGGGCTACTAGGCCTAAATGCCATAATTGTTGTTTGGACTCTTGGGTACAGGATTGGATGTCTTAACCTATCATTTTGAGATCATTAAATTTCCAAGAACCTTTCTATTCACCTTATAATTCATAGGTTCCCATTTTAAGCAAATCCCAATTACTTGGTTTTGTTTTTCTAAGAGATGTAGCTATACTCATTGGAGTTTGTAGTTCATGTTTTGTTTACAAGACTATACAAAGGTGTAGAGCCCTCTCTTAAGACCATTTTTGGGTATTCAAGAATACTTAATGCCACACCACATTATAGTTTACTAATCAAGGGAGAGATTTGTGTCGATTTATGGGTCCAAGAGGAAAGTAATTAGAAAAATTTAACTTACCTGAAAGACCTCTAAAATGTGTCATATTTTTTTATTATTTGGTCTACATATTTAGAAATAGTATACCATTATAAAATATACTTCAACACTTTATGAGTGCTAGATTTAGCCATGTAATGACCACCACACACTCCAATATGCATTTCTTTGAATAACTCATTTTTTTGTTCTGATCCAAGCATTTAAGTATTGCACCTTCATTATTTATCAACCATAGTTATCTATTAAGAATATGATATATGATACCATGAAATTTCAAGGGTCTTCTATTAGTTTCATCCATATTAGGATGGTAAGTCCTTGGCATCATGTCTATAAATATATCCTTGTACCATTTGCAATGGTCAAGATCAAATCTAAATTTACTTTTATCTTGTTTTAATGCATTAATATGATCTCAATTAAGATTTTTGGAGCCAATAGTTTTTCCAAACATTGGCCTCTCACCAATTTAGCACTTAGATTTTCAATATTAAAATATGGGATCTTTTTTATCCATTTATATCTTCTCCTAGAGACCTCTTGTTGAGTACAAATATCTTTAATAGTTGAACTTGATACCTAAAAAAAATAGTTTCTCAAACTAAGTAACACTAAAATATTGTATAGCCTTAACTGATTCATATACTTATTTTTATTACTAAACTTGTACTTTAATTTTATAACTTATAGGGATTTATTATAAAATTATAGGAGTTGTTCAAACCCCTGCAAGCTCTTCTAGGAAAGAACTATAGTAACAATATGGAAAGATGCAAATGATAATATTTTCATATGTTTGTTATAATCAAGATTCCTAAAAATTTGACCATCATTAATATCTAGTTTGATATCTTGAAAATCCTTCTAGGCTTTCCCATCCTATTCAACCTTATTCCACTTCTTCAATATCTTTAAAGTAGGTATGTTGATATCAACAAAGTTACTAGAAACCCTCTTTCAAAATATTACCTAGATAAATAATGATTGTATTTCTTTCAAAATATTATGGAACTTCATCTACTGCAATCACTCTTTTTGGATCAATCTCAACATCATCCCTATAAATAATTTAACTAGGTAATTTTCCTTTAATTAATCCAAATAGATATTTTCTTCGACTCAAAGACACAATATTCAAGTTCTTTGATAAAAATGTTTTCCAAATCCACAAATTGTTGACATACATCATTTTAAAAGGATTTCAAATCATCCTTATACTAAATTCAATTTATCAAGGAGATCTACAAAATAAACATACATGACTCTTTGAATTCTTTTAATTGCATTTGTTAGGCAAAAAGGAATTCTGACACACACACACACACAAACGTTATATATATATATATATGTATATATATGTCAACATCACCTAGTTATACCTAGAGAAACCATCCATCACATACATAAGATCACACCTAGTTAACCTTGGTCACATTTCTTCCAACTTGGTTAAGCCAAAACTATTCCTTATATTAAATACATGTTTATGTTTCTATAATATACACATAGTATTATGCCTCCATTCTTCATCTTTATAGGCACTAGGTTGGAAACCAAAAATGAGTTCCTTATAGGTTTGGTAATGCCCATCTCTCTTATCTTCATAAACCATTATTTCATCTTACAAGGAAGAGTAAGATACATAGACATTTTTTTTTTCTTGAAAATTTATGAACCATCCTTTATAAGAATCACATGCACTAAAAAAAAATTCCTTATAGGCCTTAATATCACCACACACCAAAAAAAATATGCTTATACTCTCTTAGAAGGTCTATCAACATCATTCTTACCTTTGGAGATAAGCTCCCTCCAATGCAGACATTCTTTAGTTCTTCTACTCTTCCCATATTTATTTCTTTCAAATCTTCATGGTTATGACCAATCTTCATAATCTACTATAGTTCCTCTTTTATGAAGTACCAAAACTTCTAGGATATTATATCCATGTCATCAATAGTTTTTGTAATACCCCAAAATTGGTTCATTTCCATCTCAACCAATTCTGGTCTATTTCTGATCAATCCCAAAGCCCTATTCTAATAGGCAATTCTCATTCTGCTATTCACTACTTGACTTAATTGTCAGATGCAGAAAACCTAAATCTGCATTCATCATGGTTATTATTTAATTCCTATAGTATTTACTCATATTAGTCACATTAAACCTATTGATTAATATTTAATTTAATTATTAAGTATTTATACTTTAATTAAATTAAATTATATCATAATGGCTAATGTACTATGGAATTAAATTTATTTAATTTAATAAATATGCCTATCTTAATTAATTAAATGTAATTATTTAATTAAATGGGAAAGGTATTTCTAATTAATTAAAAGAAATTATTTAATTAAATGGAGTACTTACTTCTAATTAATTAAACAAAGTTATTTAATTAAATGGGAAGTCATTCCTAATTAATTAAATGAAGTTATTTAATTAAACAAAAGTGTCTCTAATTAATTAAAGATTATTTAATTAAATAGAGAAAGTAATTATGAGAGCATATCTCATTTTATTAAATTAAATATCTCAACAAAATCTCTCTTCAGTTCAAAAAGGGAAATTTCCAGTTCACTATTGATCAAAAATGAGTTAAATGAGTTAACTCCTTTTTCTACTCAAATTAAAACAGTTAACTCCTTATTTTACTCAAATTAAATCTGTTAACTCCCTTTAATTTGGGAATCTCCCTTTATGACTAAACCTCATCTTCAATCCCGACCGTTGATCCGAATCGATCTCAACTGTTGATGGATTCCACGAAAGTCTATTTAAGAAACCCTCATCTCTTCATTTTAGGGGAGGAATTTTGGAGAATTTGCATTGAATCGCTGCTGAAATTCATGCTCATATTTACTTACATTTCTTGCATACATTCTCATTCTTAGTTTAATCTCATTTTAGTTTAATCATGCATATGCTTAATCTAGTTTGCTTTATTTGTTCTTAGATTACATTGCATCTTTCATTTTAGATTAATCTGCATACTCATTCTTAGCTTAATTCCATTGTCAAATCCTTCGTTCTTAGAGGGTCTGGTTGCCTGCACCTTGATTCTGAGGATATTAATAGGAAAAATCCCTTTAGATAGAAGGAAACAGGTCGCTTTGCAGGGAAAATTTTGGATGAACAATCCAATGTTCATTCCGAGATGAATTCGCATGCAATGACCGTGTTGAAGTGTGTGTGTTAGCATAGGCCACATTTTCACATATATAGTTTCCACATATAAATTGAAATCTATCTCCTAGTTACAATATGTACCTTCATTATTCAAAAAAATAGAATATCAATGTCATCATTAAAGACTTTCCAACACTTTATATTATAAGGAATAAAGGGTTTGGTCATATTTCTACAAATGTAATATCATGTGGCTTAAAAGAAATGTAATCCTTGATGTCTACAATTTTTTTGTGGCTTCTTTCCATCTCATTGATACCAAAATAATCAAAATTATCTATCTTATCCAAAATAACATCTATCTTAAATTGTTTTAGTCTATTTTTGTTGGAAGTATAGGATACAACATGGGATATGGCCAACACTAAATATCTAATTAAATCAATTCTCTTAATTCCATATTTTGATGCTAATCTCATCCCAATCAAGAATGTTTCATTTTTACCAATATTAATTATACAATAACATTGAAGAGTAAATGAAAATTTCAATGCCTTCCCATTCTGTGAAATAATAAAAAATGCATGCACTTGAAACCTCGTTTGATCTGACACTATAAAAATAACTAGTCCATAGAAAAATCACATTAGATAAATTTTCCTTGACTTCAAACAAAGGTACATGCACCCTTTCCACACATCATAATAGATTTCTACTCCTAATGTGTTAAATTATTAATATCAAGAAAACATGTCATAGCTTCATCTATCCTAACCTTTACCACATGTAGAATGTCATGCCCAAAACTAGGGCAAAATGCAACAACACTTTTTTTTATTATAAATGTAATAACAACTATGTTAACAAACATACTGACATAAATGTATAACATCATTGAGTACATTACACAAGGGTGATAACATGGTATAGTTAGTTTTAAGTTATAGGGTTTAGGTACATAGTTAAGTTTTAGATTATATCATATAAGGATATAAAATCGGTATTCCATCCTACTGCATGGGTTCAAAACCCTAAGTTCAAGTGTTTAGGAACACTTAGTTCAGGTTAATTAAGTTAGTTGATTAAACCTTAGTTATTGTTGGAAATAATCAAGACTAGCTAGGTTACTTAGAGGGGAGGGGTGAATCAATAAGCTCAAAAACTTTAAATTAATTCAACACTTAATTCATTCATCATTCATTCATCTAATCAATTGCATGCATGAGAAAAGATAAACATTTATAACACAAGAATATAGTATTTGGTGACCCAGAAACCTTCTAAATAGAAAGTAAGACTAGGGCAAGGATGATACCCACAAAACTTCACTACTATAGTATAAAGTTGGCTTGTTAGGGCTTACATTGACCACTTCTCATGATCTTCCCTATTAAGAGAAATTTGGACTACTAGATACACCTTGTTAGAGGTTGTACAAACATACAATGAAGTATGCACTCTATTAAGATATTTAAATAATGACTATTAATTCTACCTTGTTAAAGGATATACAAAACTAATTCACCCGTTAGGATGAAATAGTATATCTAACTTACAACTTGATTGCTGATTAGATCCTTGAAGTACAGATCATCTCTTGTGATTGATTTAACTTTTCTAGTCCTTGTAGACCTTGCTAAATGCTATTCTCTATTCATGACTATCATTCACTATTCTCAAAAAATTACATATCCATTCCTTGACACACTTATACATATATTGAAAATGATACAATACATTACATACATACCACTCCAATATTTATAATTACAAGGTCGGCTAAAACACAATTAAACAAAATATTACTAAGTCGGCCAAATAGTAGAAACTCAAGTTCTATAAGCTAACTTGGTGACCTTCTGATACTTGACATCCACTGTATTACTCGACATCATCATGCACTTGGTAGAAGTAGAAGCTCAGTCCATACTAATCACACAATGTAGCTTTGAACTTGGTAACCATTGGAGACTTGATAGATATAGTGTCACTCGGTAGATACTGAATCCTTTGTTTACCTTGCTTTCGCTTGGTAAACACTACACATCCATCACTTGGTAGACACTGGCTTCTCATCACGCAAACTAATGACTTGGTCGACACTAAGAAGCTTGGTGACCATTATCTTCTCGATGAACACTGTAGGCTTGATATACACTACTAGACTGCACACTCACTCGGTAGCTTCAAGAATGCTCAGTGTAACCTGCTTAACTGAGTGATCTTACTTGGCAACCATTGAATGCTCATTATAAATTGTAGAATGAGTTATAAGCTTAGTAGCCATACAAAATTGAATAAGTGTTGTCACTAATGACAAATACAACTTAATGCCAACAATCTCCCCTATTTTTATAATCCTTATGTACACTGACATACTAATTTTTTATTTTTCAAAATTGATCTTTGGAAAGTTGTTGTATATACATTTTCACATATCTCCCCCATACATAAGTCGTAATATATACATAGTTTCTCTATACATATATCAATCTATTTTCTACCTTATTGTCTCCACAAGTCTCTTATGATCTCTTACTCCCCCTTTTTGACAATAATGCCAAAGAGTTATTCAATATATTCAAATAGAGATACCAAAATGTGAGAGAAATTTAGAGTGTACCTTAAGAATAAGAGCTAAAGTCTTATCCCAATTGTCTTGCAAAATTTTGTAGGTGGAGAGTGCCCCTTGAACTTCTGTTGAAAGTTTAATCATATGATCTACAATAGAAAAATTGTTATCCTAGACTAATGTCTTTGAATATGCTTGGAAGGATCATGTTTTGGATATTTATCAATGTGGACCTGATCTTGGCTTCCTCTCTTAGGAATTCTACCTACATATCTAACAAAAATCTCACCTTGATGTGATGTTCTAAGCTTGAATTGGGGTCAAGCTATAGCCTTTGAGCACTAGCCTTCATATCTACATCAATCTTATTTATTTTCTCCTTTATCTCCTTGGTATACTTGGTAACATCACAAATTTTGCCAAAATGAGATGTTACATTGGAAAAAGAATGTTCAAGATTACTCAAAATTGAAGATAGTTCAACCTGGTTTATGTCAATGTGTTGAGCAATGTGCTCAAGTACCTTATTATCAAACTTTTTCTTTGCCTTCTCAATAAGCTTTTCTTGGCCAAATGTATCCTTATTGAACTTATTGATTGCTTCTTCGAATTGTAGCAAAATGTGTTTAGAAGAATCCACATCAACACTTATAGCTTTTGTTATTATATTCTTAGCATTTTCAATTATTCTAAACTCTCTATCTCTTTCAGCTCTTAGTTATTTCCACCTTGCCTTCTACTCCAAAAGTTTACTAACCAGACTCATTTCATCAAATGTAGTAGTATCTAGATCCAACTTATGAATTACAATTTCCTTGTCCAAATCAATGTCTTTGTCAATTTCCTTACCAGTAAGAAAAATTTTTAGAGGTGTCCTCGATTCTACTTCTGACCTTACTGCTTTGAACTTAGGAATAGAAACAATTGTAGAAATAGCTAGACTTGTAGTAAAAACTTCAATGGGTCCAACTAAAGGAAAACTAAAAGAAGTGTTGACTAAATCCAAAACCAATGTGCTACCCAAAATTGAAGTAACAATGGAGCACAAAATGGAGTACTTACAATAGAAGAACTAAGTGGAACAAAAATTGGTGCTAACAAAGATGAAGTAGTCAAGACTAGAGAAAATGATGCTAAACTTACTGTACATGCTAAATTTAACAAAATTGTGGAACTAGATGTAGCTAATGTTTTTGACTTGGGAGCTGATGAAGAGGGCTGCAACTCAGTAGATGAAGTGGTAGACACTTCCATTACAAATAATTGGAGCTGTGAGGTAGAAAATAGTGACTGAATAGATGATGTGTCTATTGTAGTTGCTATCACATTTGTTGAAGTTGCCTCCAACCTTGATGATTTAGTAGTTTTAAGTGGAGAGTGAGGAAGGGAGGCTATGACTTGTGTTTCTATTCTCATTGGATCATTCTCTTCATCTCTTTCCTAGTCTTCCTCTTCAACTTCTTCCTCTTTCTCTTCATCATCATTCTTTAATGCCTGATAATCTTCAACATCAAAACTGACACATGGAGTATTATCTTCTTCTTCATTATCACTGTCATCATCATCATCCTTGATCTTTACTAGATCTTCACTAGGCTTTCTTAGATGATAGATGTTTTCCCACATAGATGTGGCATCCTTGACCACATGCTCAATTTCTTTTACCAAAATCAGACAAGTATGGAATCTCATGATCATTTTCTCTTCATTCTTTCTCATAATTGCCTTAACCTCTACATTTGAAAGGTTTGGTAGCAATTCTCTCAAGGATTGCTCAAATATATCTTTAGCTATCTACTCAGCTAATTGCTAGCTAACCTTTAGTTTTTCTAATAAGACTGTAGGTATTTGTGAAGCAAATTGATCAAGAGAGAACTTCCATCTTCCTAGCTCGTCCATGATCAGATCTTGAACTTCCTTTTGTTCTGCTGAAGTCCTGGATTCATACTTGAGTGCTTTGAAGTTATTGATTCCAGCACCTACTCTAAATTGATTGAGTCTTTCTTGAAATGTGGGAGGAGGCTTAAAAAGCACAACTTCAATTTCTCCTTTCCTTTTAGGTCTCCTTGTGAATACAACTATGGAGGCCTTGCGTGGCTTGGTAATGATTACCCTACCTTTCTTTTTCATTGGCTCTTCCTCCTTCTAAGATTCCTACTCTTCTTCTTCTTCAGATTCTTTTCCATCCTCTCCTTTTCCCTTAGTAAGCATGAGAGGGACACTTGTATTTTTCAACTTGGCAACCTTCCTCTTGCCTTTGCTAATTGCCTAGGGTAGCTTGATTTCAAGCTCAGTTCTAGCTTTGGCATCTTCATGAGTTCCAAAAATAGATTGCTTAGGGTCTACTACTTTCTTTCATTTGGAACTGCTTGAGATATGACTTGATGACACAGTTCTAGTTCTTCCCTTGAGAATCTAATTGGAAATGGTGGAGTCACCCACTTCTTCAATGACATGTCCATCATTTGAACTTTTCTACTCAGTAGACTTGGGAATCCACTGTTGTCTCATATGCTTCCTGATATTACTAGCTTTAGCTTTCTTTTCATCTTCAACCTTTCCTATGTTCATGTAGTTCTTAGCTATATGACCAAGTTCAGTGCATGTATAACATCTTACTATTGTATCCTTCTTTCTCAAGTGATGCCTTGTACAATTTATGCCAATGCGTCCATATTCTCCACAATAGTGACATCTACACCAAGTATTGTAGTCCTAACCAAATATTGCTTTTACAATTTATCAGTTGGATTGAATGGTTTTGATCTACATTTAGATGCCTTGTGACCTTTTTTCTTGCATTTGTGACATTTATCTTCAATTTTTGGTTTCTCCTTGCATTCATTAGCTTTATGAACATGTTGACTACAATTGTAACATTTTTCATTGAATTTTGTCTTTCCATTGGTCCAACACTTGTTTGATGTATGACCTAACTTACCATAGTGATTGCAAGTAGGTATTTGATTCCTTTGGGCACCTTGTTTGCAAAATTCACCTTCTTCTTTGTACCCAAGTCCTGCTTTACCTTTTTTCTTATGAAGATTCTACTGACTTTCCTGATTTAATTGATTCATGTCTGCTTGAGATTTCATCATCCTTTCATTGAGATGTTTTTTAGAAATTAGTTCAGCTTTTAATCTTTCATTGATTTGTCTTTCAATGAGTAAATCATTCCTTAAGCTTTCATTTTCAGATCTTATATTCATGATTTCCTCATTTGCACTAGAGAGCTAATTGATAAGACTTTCTTGCTGAAGGGATTGACTTTGATTTGCATTGTTCCTTGTTTCCAAGTCTTCATTTGCCTTATTCCTTTGTTCCAAGATTTTACACATTCTTATTGATTGAATTTCTCATTCTCTTTTCATTTTTCTTACCTCTTCTTCTAGAGAGTCATTTTTTCTAGGAGATCCTTAATTGCCTCATTTTCTTTATCTGAACTACTAGAAGGGAAAAAGTCTTCTATTTTTTCTTCAACATACTAATTGTCATGCATTTTTTTTGTGAGGTCCTTCCTTCTTTTCAAGGATTGGGAAAGATGCTCTTTTTCTTCTTTGAGTTGAGCTATGGCCATCTCTAGATCTAGCTTCTCATTGTCAATGGTTTTGTCAAGTTTGAATATCTCCATTGTCCTTGATCTTTGCTCAAGCTATCGAACTTTAACCTAAGAACCACAAAGCTCTAATACTAGTTGTTGGAAATAATCAAGACTAGCTAGGTTACTGAGAGGGGAGAGGTGAATTAGTAACCTCAAAAAAATTAAATCAATTGAGCACTTAATCCATTCATCATTCATTCATCTAATCTATTGCATGCATGAGAAAAGATAAACATTCATAACACAAGAACATAGTATTTGGTAACCCATAAACCTTCCAAATAGTAAGTAAAACTAGGGTGGGGATGATACCCACAAAACTTCACTATTACAATATAAATTTGGCCTGTTAGGGCTTACATTGACCACTTCTGATGATCTACCCTGTTAAGAGCAATTTAGACTACTAGATCCACCTTGTTAGAAGTTTTACAAACATACAATGAAGTATGCACTCTGTTAAGAGATTTAAACAAAGATTGTTAAGTCTACTTTGTTAAAGGAATTAGAAAACTAATTCAACTTTCAGGATGAAATAGTAGATCTAACTTACAACTTGATTGCTGATTAGATTCTTGAAGTACATATCACCTCTTATGATTCATATAACTTTGATGCTCCTTGTAGACCTTGTTGAATACTCTTCTTTGTTGTTGATTTGCATTCACTTTTCTCAAAACATTACATATCCATTCCTTGATACACTTATGCATATATTGAAAATGATACAATACATTACATATATACCATTACAATATTTACAATTACAAGGTTGGCTAAAACACAAGTAAACAAAATATTTTTGAGTCAGCCAAATAGTAGAAACTTGGGTTCTATAAGCTGACTTGATGACCTTTTAATACTCAAAATCCACTAAATTACTTGGCATTGTCATGCACTTAGTAGAAGTAGAAGCTTGGTCCATACTAATCACACAACATAGCTTCAAACTCCATAACCATTGGAGACTTGGTAGATATAGTGTCACTTAGTAGATACTGAATCCTTTGTTTAACTTTCTTTCACTCGATAAACACTACACATCCATCACACAGTAGAGACTAGCTTGTCATCACACAAACTGATGACTTAGTAGACATTGAGAAGCTTGGTGACCACTATCTACTCAGTGAACATTGTAGGCTCGGTAAACACTACTAGACTGCACACTCACTCAGTAGCTTCAGGAATGCTTGGTGTGAACTGCTTAACTGAGTGATCTTACTTGGGAGCCACTAAATGCTCAGTATAAATTTTAGACTAAGTGATCAAATGGCTTAAACATCACACACTAATGCTTCATTCCTAGAGTAAAAGTGTTAAATAGTCAAAGTTCGACTTACTTTTCCAAGCTTAATTTCTTGGTTAGTGTGTGATGTTTAAGGCTGGCCCTAAGTGATAAGCTCGGTAACCATACAAAATTGAATAAGTGTTGTCACTAATGAAAAATACAACATAGTACCAACAAGTTATATGTTTAATAAAGTGTGCAATCATATTCAACGAACATTTGATTGGTAATATAAGATATGTTGTGTTGGTTTGATACCTTTTACACTTGTTTTATTATACTAATGCTTGATTCTCATTATTAACATAAAAAATTTAGGACTAATTAAAACATTAAATAATCATTAATGAACTATTTACATCCTCCATCTTATCTTCTAATCATAACCAGACTCATCCTATTATATTATCTAGTCAACTTGACTTCTAACACTTCCAAACATTACATGAACACTTACTAACTCGATGACACCTTTGAAACAAAACATTAATAGGTATTAAAATTAAAATTAATTAAATCATTAATTTTAATATTATAATTTTTTAAATAGCTCCCTAATGCATATGCACTTGCATGTGTGTGTGCATATAGATATGCATATAGATATGAAACACACGTTACTTCACTTTCCTTTAACCCTATTTAGCTCTATTATTTCTCCCTAGTCACTATTATCCAATAACCCTTTTATAAAACTTTATTAAAATTATAAATCCTAATAACACAAACAAGATCTACTAAAAAAACTTAAGAACTAATTACTAACTACTATATAGTTAATCCCAAGTATCCCTTAAGTTATACTAAATCTACCTGCTTAACTATAAAGAAATATCACATCATTTTTCTGTATGCTAATTATATATTCTATTTTATAAATTAAGTAACAATACTATCCCAAATTCATCCCATACTAAACATACTTAATGGTTCTTAACACTTAACTTATCATCCTAAACCCTACATCTAACCTAGCATCTAAGGCCACTTGGCCAATTGTCTTTTTTCCATCATGATGGGTGCTCCCAAAGGTGTGGGTACATTGTCAAACACCTACCATGTACTTCCCAAGGCCTTCAATACCATATCACCCATTTGGTATGCATGGGATCTAGGGAAGGTGTGAGAGGTGGCATTAAGGAAGGGGAAGTACTAATGTTTTCTTTTTATAAAAAAATGCAACTTGGAACCCTTTTCATTTATTATCTATGTTGACTTGTTCCCTCACCCAATCCATGTAGCATACTTTACTTGCGAAGTCAAGTGGAGGAAAGTGGGAGGGTGACATTAGTAATTCTAAATGCATGGATGAGGGAAAAAAGGTATGTGGTGGTGTTTAGGAGATAAGTGAATAGTTAAATTTTTTTCAAACCTTTTTGACTTTCCCCACTTCCTTATATATTAGAAATAAAGGTAATGTATAGTACACATTATAGAGGTTACAAGAATATTTCCAATGCATGGAAGGTGGTGGAAGGTGTTGGGAAGAAAATAGTCTATTTAGGAGGGTAGGTGGGGGTTAAGGAATAAAGTTTTATCAGTGAAAGTTTTGTGGGGAGGAGATGTTGGAAATATATATGATCAACTAGGTTACTAAGAGGAGAGAGGTGAATTAGTAACTTAAAAAAAACTTAATACTTTATTATCAATTAACTCTTCATGTCTATTTTGATCTAATGGAAAAACTAAAAGCATTAAAACATTCATAACACTTTGACACACAATATGGTGACACAGAAACTTTCCAAATAGAAAGTAAAACTAGAGTAGGGATGATGCCCAAAAGCTTTAGTACTGCAATATAATGTTGGCCTATTAAGGCTTACAATGATCACTTTTGATGATCTACCCTATTAGGAGAAAAAAAGACTACTAGGTCCACCTTGAAAAAGGATTTACAAAAATACAATGAAGTATGCACTTGATAAAGAGATTTACAAAAGACTATTAAGTCTACCTTGTGAAAGGATTTAACTAATCCACCTATTATGATGAAATAGTGGTTGATCTCTAATCTACAACTTGGTTTGTTGAATGAGATTCCTTTGAGTGTAATGATCACCTTGCTATGATAGATAAATATTTACTACTTCTTATACTATTGTAGCCTTTTTACTTTGCACTTTTTCTCTTCTATGCTTGTTATATTACTTTTCATACTTATTTTAGATTTGATGCAGTACAATAAATATTTACCAATCCAAATTACAAATAAAAAAAGTTGGCTACAATACCAATTTACATAAAATACATGAAGTTAGCCCAACTGCAGGAAGTTAGGTTCTAAAGACTAACTCGGTGAGGTTTAGATACATGACATCCATTGTTAATGCTCAACATCATCATGCACTTAGTAGATGTAGAATCTCAATCCATACTGATCACTTCTAAGTAGTCTTAACTTGGTCTACACTGGTGACTCAGTGATTACTATGAAACTTGACCTATAAACTAAATCACTTGATTCAAACTGCATAACTCAGTCAATGCTATCGCTAAAAGCTTGGTATAAACTAAATCACTTGATTTACACTAAGTGGCTTGGTCAATACTAGATTCACATCATTGTAACTATAAACTTGCTAAGTATTGCACAAATCAGTTTGCACTAAGAAATATGGTAAATATAAAGAAGCTCAATTTGTAATTAGTCAATACTGTTAACTATACAATAACCTCAGTACAAACTAAATAAGTGTGTGTCACTAATAACAAACTTGACTACAATGTCCTCTTTGGCATTAGTGACAAAAATATTTATCAATCAAAACTAAATGCTAACAAAGGTTCAAAGCATATTTTATTCATCTTGTATCTCCAACTCGCTAGCATACGTTGTTTTTGAGATTTTTGAGATTTGGTTTTGTAATAGATATTTCTTTGAGTATGTGTACATGTATATGTATAATAGTATAATATTATGATGCTCCCCCACCCCCCCCACACACACACACACAACATCTTCTCATCATTTTGCCTTTATATCATATCTTCTTCCCCTTTTTATAATATTTTTTACATATTATATATATTTTTACCTTCTCCCCCTTTACATATGTTATATACCTCTTTTCTCCCTTTTTGACATAAATGCCAAAGGTGTAATCTATACATTAATACCAAAATTTGACAAGAAATAAGAATGTACCTTTAGAATCAATGCCATAGTCTTGTCCCAATTTTCTTGCAACACCTTTCTTGTGTGCAATGCAACTTGAACTTCTACTCAAATTTTTATCATGTGGTCTGCAATGGAGAAGTTTTCATCATGTATGATGGTTTTAGCATGTGAAATATTTTTTTTCAATGCATCCATCTTTGGGAGAACCATGCCTTGTATGTCTACCAATGTATCTCTTATTCTTGTTTGCATATCAATTAAAATTTTGATTTTTGTATAGTGAGAAGAACTGTAGCTTAGGTAAATTGCAACTATTGTGCACTTTCCTTTAGATCTTTATTAATCTTTGAAAGTTTATCTTTAATTTCCTTGGTGAAATTTGAATTATCATAGATTTTACCAAATAATGAAGTCACATTGTTGCAAGAGGTTTTCAATGAGCCTAGAATAGTAGGCAAATATACTTGATGAATTGCAATATTTTATGCAATTAGCTCCAAAACTATATTCTAAAATTTCTTCTCTGCTATCTAAAATAATTTATCTTGTCCATCCAAATCTACATTGAATTTATGGATTACTTTTGCTAACTTAATCAAAATTGGTAGAGAAATTTCAACCTTTGTGCTGAGTGCTTCTACAATAATATTCTTAGCATCTTCAAGCACTTGAAATTCTTTATTCCTTTCCTCTCTAAGCCTCTACTGCTTAGCTTTCTTTTGAAGTAGCTCTCCAAATATGCATATCTGATCAAGATTAAGATTGGAGATATCCCAATTTGGGATAACTATCTCCTCATCAAGATCAATTTCTTCTTCCTTATCTTTTCTTCTACTCAAAACTTTTGTACTTGGTTGAGGCTTGGTCTCAACTCTCCTTGTAGTTATTATTTGCATGCTAGGAATAAAAACACTAATAGAAATAATAGGACTGTAGAAAAAGTAGATACCACACTTATTGAAGAAATACCTCGTGTAACCAAAACTAATGGAGGGGGAAGTGTTGATTCCTTGGTATATGAAGTGTTTGTCACTTTTGTTAATGAAGTACTAAGCTGAATAGGTACAAATATTGACTCAGTGTTTGTACTTACAATGCTTGACACAATCAATTCTATAGTAGCTTTTTTTGAGTTTGATGTTTTCATTGCTTTGCTCAAAGAATAAGGAAATGAGGCTATGACCGCTACTACAATCTTCTCTAGGTCAATCTTATCAAAGTTTTGAATCTTAGGTAGATTCACCTTGATAGCTTCCTAGTCCTATTCCTCATCATCAATATTGTCATAATGTGTTGCTTCTCTATCATTTCCTTCTTCTACCTTGTCATCTTCACCATCATCATCCTTATCTCTAACATCAACCACAAAATCACTTTTCTTATGAAGATTGTAAATGTTTTTCCATGTGTTGGTGGCATTCATTACCACATGTTCAATGTCATTAATCAATATCAGATAGGTGTTGAATCTCAAAGTGATCTTTTCTTCAATCTTCTTAATGGAATCTTTCACCTCCTTGTGATTCAAGCTTGGCATGAGTTACCTCAGGGTCTACTCATGAATATCCTTAGCAAGTTTCATAGCATGCTCCCATCCTTGCTTAATTTTATCCATTAAATCACTCAAAACTTGTTGAGTAAGCTAGTCTGGAGAATATTTCCATTTTCCCATCTTAGACATTATCATATCCTCAACTTGTTCTCTTAAGAAGTTCTAGTTTCATATTTTAATGATTTGAAATTTGTTATACCCAGTTCTAAATCTATTTCTTTCACCCTTTCCTAAAAGAATTTGAAGATCACATCTCCTCCTTATTTACCAAGTTTCCTCCCTGATGCCCTCCTTGTAAATAATATAGTAGATCTTTTTGTAGGTTTAGTTATAACACATTATCTTTCTTCTTTATAGTCTCTTCTACTTTTGACTTCTCTCGATCTTTTGCATCATCTTCCTCAACGCCATCTCCTTTTCCTTTAGTCAAAAGGAGAGTGGTGCTAGATTGTTTCAATTTTTCTGTTCTCTTCTTCCTTTTGTTGAGTGCTTAAGGGAGTTTTATCTCAAGTTCTATTTTTTCTTTGGCTTCATCATATGAGCCAAAATATGTAGCTTTTGGATCAATAGGTTCATTTAATAGTGCTTCAATGATATCTTTGGTCTCATCAATATTAACCCTTATAACCTAGAGGCTTAACCCATACAATTTTCAGTCTTACTGCTTGTATGTAAACTCTACCACAATCAACCATAAAAAAATATCATCTCTGTAGTCTTCAAAAAGTTTCTTTGGGATTCTAAATCTATTATTCATCTTTGCCTTAAATGCATCAAAATAATTATCCATAATACTAGCATAGTTTTCCACATTTTTGATATATACTCATTAATTTGGTAAAGAACATGCACATTCTTTCTCCACACAACTGTACCTTTTGATGGGATAACTTTTTACATAAAGAAAATACACAAGTTAAAGTGAATCAAACTTACAAGGATTTCTCTTTGAATTTCTTATGGTCTCCATATGTTTGTTCAATTGATTCAACATTAACTCAGTTAGGTCAAATGACATATTATTCTTGACCACTTTGTATGCAAGATCCATAGCTTCACATGATACACCATTGAGTTTTCTTGAGTTGTATATCTTATTTGTAATGACATGTATTCGAAACTTCAATTCCATATCCATTGCATAGATGACTTTCATTCCCCTTCCATCCCACTTGACAAGGGTTTTCTTCTCTATGTCAACTCAACTTAGGGTTTTAGTCATTTTTACCTTGGTTAGTATTAGGAGACCTCTAATCCTATGAATCATTTTCTTCATTATCAAGATAGGTTGTTCCAACCACAACTATCCATTATGCACATGATTGAGGATAAATCTTATCCATTTAATTTGAAATTCTCATGGCATGTGAGGAATGTGAGTAAAACCTTTAGCTTCAAGGTGTTGATGTTCTGGTTTTAATACCCCATTGACACACAACTTTCCTAATGACTCATCCATTTCTATAATTCCAATATCTTGAATAACAAATAAAAAATGCAAATAAATATTGTTAATCAATAATATCTTGAATGGAATTTGAGATTGACAACGGTTGGACCGAGCTTAAAGTTTCGTGCCTTCCATTCCACACCTCAAACTAACATCTCTAACTCTTTCTTAGTCTTGCTACTAGAGAATTCCATTTACTCAATAGGGTTTTCAAAGACATAGAAATCTTGAACTATAATTTGCTTGGATCGCTCAGATGTACTAAGATCACTCTGCACAAATAGCTCTTCAAAATTCGTAGTGATAAATAAATTTTATTTTACCTCTTTTATCAAATTTTGCCCATCAATCACCATAAATACCTGGTATGATTACTTGGTAGATGATGGATTATCTTCTATTTGGCTTGCATTAAATGCTTAGTAGAGTCATCTGTGACTTGATGTCCACATAAAAAATCTAGCTACCCTTGACCTTGCTTAGTAGGGTCTTCCAACCTCACCTCACTCACTAATGACTGATATTTTATTGTATACATAGTGATCCCTTTGCATCTCAAATGCTAATATAGATCTTTCCATTTTGCTAACTAGAACTAATGTAAGGTGTCTACTTTAGAATCCTAGCTCCAGTTCTTCTTGTAATAGATCAATTGGAAATACTTGAGTCAATCAATTCTTGAGTGAAATTTTCTTCATTGCTTGGACTACAATTCTCCAAAGTTTTTGGAATTCATTGTTGTCTCATTTTCTTTCTGATGTTATTAGTTTTTTCCTTCCTTTCATGTTTAATTATTTTAGTATTGATGTAGTTATTTGCAAGATGATCAAGTTTTGTACAAATAAAACATCTTCTGTTAGTGTCTCTTGTTTTCATGTGATGTTTACAAAATTCATTACAATGTGTCCAAACTCTCCATACTAATGACATATGCACCAAGTGTTATAGTCCCAACCAAATATAGCTTTTACAATCTATTTTGTTGGGTTTAATATCATAGTTTTGCATTCAAATGATTTGTCCCCATGCTTCTTGCATTCATTAGCTCTATGACCATGCTGATTACCATTGTAACATTTTCCATTGCTCCAGCATTTTTTTGATGTATGACCTAGATTACCACAGTGACTACAAGTAGATCTTTAATTCTTTTGATGTCCTTACTTGGATTATTCACCTTCTTCTATATATCCAATTCCTACTTTTCCTTTTTGTCTATTTTGGATTTTCTTATTTAGTTGATCCATGTCTACTTGAGATTCCATCATCCTCTCATTGGTTTTCCTTTTAGTGTTTAGATCATTCTACAATTTTTCATTCTCTAATCTTAGATTCATAATTTCTTTATTTGCATTGGTGAGATAATTAATGAAGTCTTCCTATTGAAGGGATAGGTGCTAAATTTCATTGTTCTTTCCTTCTATCTCTTCTTTTAACTAATTTTTATCTTACATGACTTTATACAATCTTACTAACTTGATTTCTTGCTCTCTTCTCAGCTTTCTTACTTCTTCTTGAACTGTACCATTCTTTTCTAATAGTTCATTGATTTCCTCATTTTCTTTATTTAAATTACTTTCTAAATAGATGTCTTCAATTATTTCTTCAATGTATAGTTTTTCATTCATCTGTATTGCAAGATCTTTTCTTCTTTTCAAAGATTGAGATAGTTGCTCCTTTTCTTTCTTGAGTTGCCCAATAGCCAATTCCAAATCTAGCTTTTCATTACCAATAGCCTTGTCAAGTTTGAATACCTCCATAGCTTCTAATATTTTCTCAAGCTATTAAACTTCTGTCCTAAGAACCATAATTCTCTAATACCAATTTCTAGAAATATATATGATAGGCTAAGTTACTGAGAGGGGAGGGGTGAATCAGTAACTTATAAAACTTAATCCTTTATTACCAATTAACCCTTCATGTGTGTTTTGATCTAATGAAAAAATTAGAAGCAATAAAACATTCATAAGACTTTGACACACAATATGGTGACCCAAAAACCTTCCAAATAAAAAGTAAAACTAGGGTGGGGATGATACCCACAAGCTTTAGTACTACAGTATAAAGTTGGCCTATCAAGGCTTACAATGATAACTTCTGATGATCTTCCCTATTAGGAGTAATAAGCACTGCTAGGTCCACCTTGCAAAAGGATTTACAAACATAAAATGAAGTATGCACTTGATAAAGAGATTTACAAAATACTATTATGTCTACCTTGTGATAGGATTTAACTGATCCACCTGTTAAGATGAAAAAGTGGTTGATCTCTAATTTGCAACTTGGTTTGTTGAATGAGATTCCTTTGAGTGTAATGATAACCTTGCTATGATAGATAAATCTTTTCTGCTCCTTATAATATTGTAGCCTTTGTAGTTCACACTTCTTCTCTTCTCTACTTGTTATATTACTTTTCATACTTATTTTAGATTTGATACAATACAATACATATATACCACTACAAATTACAAATCAACAAAGTTGGCTACAATACAAGTTTACACAAAATACTCAAAGTTGGCCTAACTATACAAACTAAGGTTCTAAACACTAACTAATTGAGGTTTTGATACACAACATCCATTGTATATACTTGGCATCATCATGCACTTGGTAGATGTGGAAGCTTGACCCATATCGATCACTTCTAAGTAGTCTTAACTTGGTCTGCACTAGTGACTTGATGAATGTTGTGGAACTTGACATATAAGCTAAATCAATTGATTCATACTACATAACTTAGTCAATGCTATCACTACAAGCTTGATATAAACTAAATCACTTGGTCAAAAATGAGTGGCTAAGTCAATATTAGATTCATATTACTATATCTATGAACTCGGTAAGCACTACACAACTTGGTTTGTACTGAGAAACTCAGTAAACACTAAGAAACTAGGTTTATGCTGATGATCACCATCTTGGTAGAAACTACTCGGCATAAACTAAATATTATTTTGTGTACTTGGTAGCAACTAAATAACTTGGTAAAGCTTCAAATGCTTGCTTAATATTGTTAACTATACAATAAGTTTGGTAGACACTGAATAAGTATGTGTCACTTATAACAAACATGAGTTCAATCTCAATAGGAGTGGTTTTAAAAATAGATATTTTGCATTTTTTTGAATCAAACTATGTAATTAATTAAGAGAGTATCTATTAAGAATATTCTCTATCATAATATTGGAAAAGAGGATTTCCCATAAAATTTTGAAAGTCTTTTTGGCTCATATCCATGGGTTTTTTAAAAATAAATTTGTTTCCTCCTCTTAGCAAGGTGTTTCTTTCCTAGGATTTTAGTGGTAGTATTATAAAATATTGTTTTAGGTATTTCATTAAGTGGATTGCAAATAAAATATTGAAATAAATTTTATATCCAGGTTAGGAGCGATTTTAGGCATTTTACATGCATTACAATATAGGACATAATTCATTGATTTATCAAAATTTCCACAAGCTAAGAATTAAAGTGGAAGTTGGATGAATGTATCTTAATTAATCATTGGATATATTTCATGATCTTAAGAATGAATTATTGAAACTATACTTAAAATAATTCATACATCAACATCCTATAACATGAACTTTTGATCACTTTGTTTTTGAACCAAAATCTCAAGAAGGAAATAGAGAGTATTCAATTTGATTTATTTCTTTTGAAAAGCAATATATGAATTAAAATAAAATGAACTTGATCATGTAGCTTTATTATTTTAATACAATAAATCCATTTCTATTAATAATATTGGAGTTTACAAAATTTATTACATTCCTTAAAAATCCATCTTCAATATGAATGCACACTTCATAGAAGGTATTACAACGGAGAAATCTCCAACACTATAACATCAAGAACACCTCCAATACTCCAATCCCAAATGGCTCCATCATAAGGCCAATCTAGAATCTACTTAAACATACATAATTAATCATGGATTACTCACCTCCCATCCTAGGCCTTGAAAGGCCACCCACCAAGCTAGGAGAAATTGTAACTGACCAAGTGAAAATTAGAATCCAAAAACTAGGACATAACGCAACATACAATTCCCATCCAAGGTATGCACAAATGGATTCATCTTCAACCTATGACAAGGGCTAAGGTGGATATTTCATGTAGGAGAGGCCTATGAAAAAAATATAAAGAAAAATGCCTCTTCCAAGCTAGAACCTCACATGGATTACCATTTTTTCATACTGCTTTTCTCTCCAAATAAAATCAATAGGAAGTGCAATGCAAGCACCCATACACTTTTCATTTCATCCCTCTTCTCATCATTAGAAGAGACTTTACACCAACATGAATTCCAACTAACCCCTTCCCCTTACCTAGTGATGAGGACACAACCCAAGAAAAAATGAACACAATAGTAAAAGGGAAATATTATTATTAGAAGTGATATGCTTTTACATATAGTACAATAAAAATCAACCAAAGAGATGCCCTATGAGCTTACAATGTTGTTTGATCTTGGAGAAAAACTTTCCTCGAGTATCTTCTCCTAAACTTCACAAAAACTTATCTTTACAATGCCTAAAATGTCCTTAAGTAACCCAAATTAGGCTTAGGTTTAGGAATACATTTTAGATTATGCCATTTGGCATCCACCTTCAAAAAAAGGGTTCTATAAAAAAATTTAGAAGTTGGTGTAAAATTAGAAGAATCCTAAAATGCTAGTCCAACTTCTGGGAGACATAACTTTTGTGCCCATATGAGGCTATTTAGTTCCTCAAATATGACTTTAAAGTGCTCTTACGGGGTCTCAAAGCAACTTAAAACTGCAATAACTTTCAAACTGTAAAGTCTTTTGACTTGATTCTAATCACGATGATTCTAAATCTTATGTTATGTTAATCAAGATATTAAAAATTGAATATTGACTTATTAATAGAAAATAAAACATATTTCTAAAGGTTTCGTTCAACCATTTCATTTAATAAGCTAAACAAAATATTCTATCCGATCCACTTTCTCTTCCACTATTGAATTACAATGATAATCATCACACCAAATTATAGCCTATAATTCATCATAATTATGGCTCAATTACAAAATAACCTATTTTTGCATTGGCACATATCTCAAGGTGCTAAAAAACTCTAACCCAAAATACCAATAGTGAAACTATGAGAGTTGAAATCTTAATTTGACCCAAATGGGTATCTAGAAATGAAAATAAATTAAATAGAAACTAACACTAAGCATACTTTTGGGTGATACAGGATTGCCCTTATACCACTAGTTGTTCCTACATCAGACACCCAGGGTAGATTGAAAAGTGACCCTATCACTTTATAGGTGGTAGAGGAACACCCAAATGGGAAACCTCCATTATGGATATCCAAGTTGAGTCTTCTATTAGTCGTCCTTTCCACTTCATCACATATTCTTCATACTACCTATTTTTGGTACTCGAGCCTACACAACTATGTATAATTTCTTTAGTCTCTTCTTTTGTAGAAATAGGAGTTGGACTTGGCTCCAACATCAACTCCTCATTTGCAACGTAATCATGATATTCTATTAAGTTTGCAATATTGAAAATAGGAGAAATGTGAATCCCATTTGGCAAATCCACCTCATATGTATTTTGTGAATCATGTTTCTTCAAAATTTTTTAGGGGGCAAATTTCTTCATCTTTAGCTTATTGAAGGTAACCATTGGAAATTATTCTTTCCTCAAATCTACGATAAACTAATCTCCAACTCAAAACTCCATAAGTATCATATTTTTATCTTTCCTAGTCTTATACTGTAGGTTCATCTTGGTAATATGTGCTCCATACTCCTCATGTAGGTTCTTGACATGTTCAACAAAGTCTTTTATCTTACCACTTGTCCTTTGTCCTTGCTCCATTTTCCTCTTTTGTGGTGCAGTCCTTGGACTTCTCCCATATGCAATTTGGAATGGTGATGTACTAGTACTTTGATTCATAAAATTATTGTAAGAAAATTTTGCTTGTGGTAGAATCGAATACCACCCCTTGAGATTATGTCCTACTAAGCATCTCAAAAAATTACCCAAAGTACTATTCATTACTTCTATTTGTCCATTAGTTTATGGATAATGTTCAAAATTGAACTTCAATTCTATATTTAACTTCTTCCACAAAGTCCTCCAGAAATACCCCACAAATTTAGTATCTCTATTAGAAATAATACTTTTTTGGGAAACCATGTAGCCTCACTACCTCTTTGAAAAAAAAGTCTACAATATGTACTACATCATGAATCCTCTGGCATGGAATGAAGTCTATCATTTTGGAGAATCTATCAATGACCACAAATACTAAGTCATTACCCCTTTGTGTCCTTGGAAATCAAAGAACAAAATCCATACTTATGTCCTCCCAAGGCTTTGATGGAACAAGAAATGGATGATAGAGTTTAGTATTGTGACTAAATACTTTGGTTGTTTGACATACTAGACAACTCTGTAAAAACTTCTTTAGATCTTGTGGCAATTGAGGCCAAAAGTAATGTTCTCTAATAATGGAAATTCTCTTATCTCAACCAAAGATTCCTACTATCCCTCCATTGTGCTTCTCCTTGATCGAGTTTTCCCTCTTGGAACTCCTTGGAATACACAATTGACTTCCCTTAAACAACATACCATCCTAAGTCAAGTAATCTAGCCACCTAGTCCTATATAGAGTAATAGATTCTTTCCAACCATTCCAAATCTTTGCAAATTCAAGATCTTTAGGGTACAACTTCTTGAGTTCATCAAACCTAATGACTTCAATCTACATTATTGTCTACTATTTAATGCATTTGCAACCTTATTCAGCCTTTTGCTTCTATGTTTCAATACAAATATATAGCTTTGCATGAACTCTATCAATTTCAAATGTCTCTAATTCAATTTACCTTGACTATTTAAGTACTACAATGCCTGGTGATCAGTATACAAGACAAATTATTTTGGAAACAATTAATTCCTTCATTTATTTAAGGCCTAAACTATTTCATAGAACTCTTGATCATAAATAGAATACTTCTTCTTTGCATCATTCAATTTTTCACTAAAATAGGCAATAGGCTTACCTTCTTGGCTCTACACAGCTCCAATAGCACTACCACCAGCATCGAAATCCACCTAGAACACATTGTTGAAATTAGGAAGTGCCAACATAGGTTGCTCTATCACCTTCTTCTTTAGCAGTTCAAAACTCCTTGTATCTCTGGTAGTCCACTTGAACTATTTTCTATCCCTCCTCATTGTTTTGGTTAGGGGTGCACATATACTACTAAAATTCCTAATGAACTTCTTGTAAAAACTAGCCAGATCATGAAAGGACCTCACCTCAATGGAAAACCTTGGAATAGGCCATTCCAAGATGAAATTCACTTTCTTTGGGTTCATTTTGAGACCCTTAGCTAATACAACAAACCCCAAATATGCTAACTCCCTTTTGACAAACATACACTTCTTCAAATTAATCAACAATTTCTCTTCCCTCAACCTTTCAAGGACACTACAAATGTGAAATAAATGTTCGTCCAAAGATGTACTAAAAATCAAAATATCATCTAGATAGACAAATAAAAAATTTTCCCAAAAATTTCTTTAGTACCTCATTCATAAGCCACATGAAGGTGCTTGGTGCATTGGTCAGTCCAAAGGGCATGACTAACCACTCATATAGACCATATTTGTTCTTGAATGTAGTCTTCCACTCATCTCCCTCTCATATCCATATCTAGTGATAGCCACTATAGAGATCTATCATTGAGAAGTAATGAGCTCCACTCGAATAGTCCATAAGATCATCCATTCTTGGCAAAGGAAATCAATAATTGATGGTTATTCTATTTATAGCCTAAGAGTCTATACACATTCTCCACTCTCCATCCTTCTTTGGCACTAGCATTTTAGGTAGTACACATTGACTTAGGATTTCTTGAATCAAACATTTCCTCAATAACTTCCGAACTTGTCTATTTAGCTCCTCAGTCTTAGTAGGAGTCATCCTATGAGCATCCTTGCTAGGCAAACTAGCCGTAGGGACTAAATCTATTTGATGACTAGTTTTCCTTACTGGTGGCAACTCTTTTGGAACATTATTAGAGATGACATCTCCATACTCAATAAACCTAGAACTTCAAGTGGAATTTCAATACTACCTTCCTTATGTTTTCTAAGAATTAAAGCATAATATATATATGTTGATGTTTCATGCCATCCAAAAAATTTCTTCCATCAACAAGACATACCCTAGCACTCCTACATACCTTTTCACCCTTCTTTATCAAGGGGTTCAATTTGTTGTGAACTCCATTCATTTTCATAGAGTATGTATTTGCATGACCATCATGTGTAGCATGCCTATCAAACTGCCTTGACCTTCCCCACAATGAATGATAGACATCCATAGGAATAATGTCATAGAGAGCCTCGACATGGTAACTCACAATCTTGAACTTTACCAAACATTTCTCACTAATTGGGACCTTATGATGATCCTACACCGAAGAAATCCCATAGGGTTGGGGGTGTTTCTCCCTCTTCAGCTTTAGCTATGAGACCATCTCTTGTGACACCAAGTTTTCAATGCTTCCACCATCAACAATCTCATTACAACAATTACCTTGCACTTGCACCTATTATGAAACAAATTCCTCCTTTGTTTAGGTTCAGTCTCTCCTCTCAATAAGACCCTTTCATTAACTAGAACCTCACCTCTTTTTGCATCCTCTAAATGTGATGACTATGCACCATAATCCACACAAGAAACCCTTGCTTGACCATCAGCTCTCCTATCCATCCTTCCTTGGTATTGAGGGCATTTGAAGGCATAGTGACCTTCTTCATTGCAATGAAAATAGGTACCATGGAAACCTCCTCTTCCTCAACCTTGTCCATGTCCTCTACCTCTTCCTCTTTGATCTCCAAAGTTATTATAATAGGAGTGGTTGAAACCCTCATTCCTCTAGTTTTGGCTAGTACCCACATCTTCATTTTTCTTCTGGTTCTCATTTTGGCCTCCAAATGACCTTCCACTAACCCTTCCTCCTTGACTATGCCCTCTTTGCCTTCCATAAAACTTTTTGTTTAGTTTCTCCTCAACTCACATGGCAAATTGATATGCCTCTTCAATGCTAGTCATTCTAACCAGACTTAACTCCTCTTGAATGCTAGTTCTTAACCCACTAAGGTAATTGGAAACTTTCTCCTCGTTGGCTTCTGCATGCCCTACACCAAAATGGACTTGATAAAATTATTTTGTGTATTCCTAAATAGTTTTTCCTACTTTTTTTAACCCTTGCATCTTCTTAAACAAATCAAGCTCATAACCAATAGGAATGAAATACTTCTTTAGTTTGTCCACCATGTGATCCCATCTTGTGATTTTCTCCTTTCCTCTTCTATTTATTTCCAACTAAATCCATTTCCACCAAATTTTCTCATGGCTTTTCATTTTGGCCTTCATAAACTTAACCCTATCAGGATCCCTGATATCCTCATACTCAAAATATTCCTCTAGCTCATTGATCCATTCAGTCAACTCATCTGGGTTTAGATTTCTTAAAAACATGTTGACATCAATTTTATGTCTTTTTCCAAGCTTGGAAATGGCCCTAAAAAACCTCTCCTCCACTTGGTTTAGGACTTCCCCATCTCCTTCCCCTTCCTGATATCTCCTTCTTCTTCATTTTCTTCCTCACTTTTGTTGCCTACAATAACATTATTCCTTTTGCAGATCTCCTCCTACAATGCTTGAACTTATCTTTGGAGGACTCTAACCCCAAGAATAACAACTCTAACCCTTCACCACTCACCCTTTATGGGGGCATATTCTTGTATCAAAATGGACAACCACATAGTCCTTGTGCAAACTACCTCATAGTCAGTGTTTTGTCTACACACTCAAGAAAACTAGCTTTGATACCGCTTGATGGGGACATAACCCAAGACAAAATGAACACAATAGGAAAAGGGAAATATTATTATCAGAAGTGATCTACTTTTACATTTATTACAATTAAAATAGATGAAAGATGTACCCTATGAGCTTACAATGTTGTTTGATCTTGCAGAAAAATCTTCCTCTAGTACCTTCTCCCAAACTCCATCAAAATTTTCCTTTACAATGCAAAAAATGTCCTTAAGTAACCCAAATTAGGTTTAGGGTTAGGAATAAATTTTAGAATATGTAATTTTACATCCACTACCAAAATAGAAGGTTTTAGAAAACATGTCAGAAGTCAGTGTAAAATTAGAAGAATCTAGATATTGTAGTCCAACTTCTAGGAGGCATAACTTCTGATCTAGAATTCCAATCAATGAATTGTTTACTTTTTCAGAAAGCTCTCCAAGATTTGTATAGCCTTATGGACCATATTTTATTTTCCCCCATATTTTAGGCCTACACAAGGCATTTTATTGCCTCAAATCTGACTTTGAAGAGCTCTTAAGGGGTCTCCTAGCAACTTAAAACTAGAATAACTTTCAAACCACAAAGCCTTTTGACCTAATTATTTTTTTAGAGTGCTTTAACTAAAAAGTATAATCATCCTTCCAACTTATACACTCTAACTCGTTATAATTATGGGTCAATTACAAAATAACCTTTTTTCTACATTGGCATGTATCCCAAGGTGCTCAAAAAATCCAACCCAAAAAACCAATCATGGAACTATGAGAGTTGGAATCTTAATTTGACCCAAATGAGTATTCAAAAATGAAAACACATTAAATAGAAACTAATACTAAGCATATTTTTGGGTGATATAGGATTGCTCTTACACAACTAGATGCTCCTACATCACATGGCCACTTTTCTTGTATCAAAGGGTGACTAATGCCAACACCCCCTTCATAGTTTTCACAAAAAAAAGGGAAAAAATCATGAAAATAAAAGCAAGTAAAAACTTGTAATATCCATCCCTCGCATGATAATAACACAAAACACAACTCCAAACATACAAGAGACTTACATGAACACTTAAGAAATGAACAAAATGATCATATCCATGGCGATGGAGAAACCTACCTTCACAAAGGATATGGCACGAATGAGTTTTGAGATGAGCTTAATCCTTTCCTCCTTGCAATTCTAAAGCGCAAATTCTCCAAAATAGAGAGTTGGTAAGCACCCTCCAACTCTTCAAAGGGACTCTAAATAGCTTCTAAAATAGCCCACCCAAAAATAACAATAACTCCAAGTTGACTCTAAGCCTCCTTTGGTCTCCCGAGTTGCCCCTACCATAAAGGAAACCTCTTAGCAAGAGTGTAAACTTAAGTAACTTCATGGGGATGATCCATTTTCGCAACAAAGGGAAATTGGGATATTTTATGGGTTATAAATGTTGCTAGGAAGTTCTAGAAGGGTGGAAAAGGTTCCTTACCCATACCCCTACCACTTGGGCACTTCTATTATATTAAATTTGGAGTCTAGGATAATTTCATGACCTATAAAAGTGGTTCGAAATAGTTGATATCCAAAATCCTAGGGATGTAACTTTTCCACTAAACCATAATGAAGGGAAATTAATTTAGGTTACTAACTAAATTAGTCTTAGGTTAATAGGTTACATTGCCAACCCTCTAAATTGACATGATGGTACACATATGCATATAACAAGTGTCAAGTGACATCATAAGATATAATTTTAAATAAAATTCAACACATCTAAAAATACAAAATGATACACATATATTTAGATTACAATACAAATTAAACACTTGACAATGAGGTTTGAATCACTTTATTGGATTCAACCTTGGTCTTACAGTTTCCACATAGGGTCAGTTACCTTTTTTTTGATTAATTCCATGGTTAAAATTTCCTGCACACTCAATGATAATATAAGTAGTTCAATAAAATCACATGTTTGTGTGTGTGTGTGTGTGTGTGTGTGTAACACAAATTGTCCAAATCAATTGACAGGACATTCTACATTCTCATTTCAATGAAATTTTCTATTCCTGCATATGAAAAAATAAAATCGATTGCATAATCAATATAACATAACATATTCATCAATTTGAATTAAAATACTAGAATAATCATCATAATGCATGCATATTCCTAAACATTATAAACATCATCAATAGGGCATACTAAACTATTTGAATGCATATAGCCTAATCATCAAGACACCATAAATTACATCATCATCATAAGATGGAACACCTTATAGCATCATTAGTACAAATCAATTTTAAAATAATCAAATAATGTAGTAAGTCTTGAATCATAGGATATCATGTAATGCCCCACCAAGGGATCTAAAAGAAATTACCTAAAGTTTTACTAAGTTTTCCAAATAAATTTTTTTTTTGAAGTAAGAAAGAATAACATGGACATCAAACACATAGTAGTGGAAGTAATAACATACAATCAACTATAAACATACATAATAGGTTACATTCCTTAAGGATCCCAAGACATTGAGTCACATTTAAATTTAATTAATTCTAAGTCTAATAACTACCATATCTATACAAAATAATAATGAAAAGTCCAATGTCCATAATATAAATTTGTTTCAAATACCTCTTGGCAAATTAAATTCGGAATGCACAATCATGCATTGTACATGTCACATGGTATGAAAGGCTAAAATAATATACATATAAAGATACATCATCCTTCTCTAATTCATAATACAAAGTAAAATAAAATAAATGAAACTAATAACATACATGATACATCCATCCATCATATATATATATATATACATTCAATATGAAATACAACTAATTAAGTGTGTGATTCCTCCCAACCATCAATAGCATCATTAGACCATCGTGGGCCCTAGCCATCCCCTATGCATAACATCTCAAGTCACTGATAAGATTGTCAGTACTATAGTAATAGGGATGTCACTACTAAACGTACTACAACATAATCATAAGGAAATATAACATGCTAGTCATCAATATAAAGAAATGTATCAGTAAATAACATCACCTAATCATGATAAACAAGCAACCTAAGAAGCTCTAGCCATGATGACTACAGATGGATCTCAAATGGTAAGAGTGATAAAGCACTACAAATCAATGATGTGGAACCTAAATGCACATCAAACACATAGTAGCAGAAGCAATAACATACAATCAACTATAAACATACATAATAGGCTACATTCCTTAAGGATCCCAAGACATTGAGTCACATTTAAATTTAATTAATTCTAAGTCTAATAACTGCCATATCCATACAAAAGAATAACAAAAAGTCCAATGTCCATAATATGCATTTCTTTCAAATGCCTCTTGGAGAATTAAATTCGGAATGCACAATCATCTAGTGTACATGTCACAGGGTATGAAAGGCTAAGAGAATATACATATAAATATACACCATCCTTCTCTAATTCATGATACAAAGTACAATAAAATAAATGAAACTAATAACATACATGTCCATCCATCATAAAAAAAATATATATACATTCAATATGAAATACAACTAATTAAGTGTGTGGTTCCTCCCAACCATCAATAGCATCATTAGACCATCGTGGGCCCTAGCCATCCCCTGTGCATAACATCCCAAGTCACTGATAAGATCTTTAGTACTATAGTAATAGGGATGTCCCTGCTAAACATACTACAACATACTCATAAGGAAATCTAACATGCTAGTCATCAATATAAAGAAATGCATCAGTAAATAAAATGACCTAATCATGATAAACAAGCAACCCAAGAAGCTCCAACCATGATGACTATGAATGGATCTCAAATGGTAAGAGTGACAAAGCACTACAACTTGACTGCATGGAACCTAAATGGTCCACTCCCACCACACTGAGGAGATAGTCTCAAGTCCCAAACATGATATCAAATCACATAACAAAAGTACTCTATAAGTCTAGGAATCCTAAAAGTATACTAACTCAAAGGTTCCAACACATAGATCAAAATCTAGATCCAGAGACAAACAAGAAATGTAGGAAACCTACTATGCAAGTGAGAAAGTGTCATCACACAAATCAAATTGGAAGTTGCTCAAGCAATCCCTTAGGAATCTTAGGTCCCTAGTGATCCTGCAACCACTAGTATCCTCTCGTACTGACAAGGCATACTATGGAATGAAAGGTCGCAACCAAGAATTCTCTCAACTCCCATCCTAGTTTGTACTAGCACATGAGGCATGAGTGAGAGCATTCAATTAATCTTATTGGGTTCATTTAAGTCATTATTTAGTGTAATGTTATCACTTATTTAAAAAACAACTTACAATGATTCATCCCTAGAGCCTCTTAGGGCCCCCATCCCCCATTACAAGCCACTTCCTGACACTAAACATAGATAACCTACCTAGGCTCATGAAATCATAAATCAAAAAATCACCTTAGCCCTATACAAGCAATTGGGAAGCATCAAAAGACAAGCCACAATAATCACATCAATTCTCCATGATCACTTGAAAAGCATCAAATGATAATCATAATGATCACAATAGTTCTATATCAACAACTGAAGACATCCATGATAAATCACAATATCCATTGGTTCTTAACAAGAAATTGGAAAAATATTCCAAAAAAAATCATGATATTGATTAAGACTCCAAAATGGTCAAGTCGAAACATGTCACAATATGACATCATCAAGAAAAAAATCACACAAAACACCTCGGTCCTCTCAAGTGATTGGAAAGAAAATCAAATATAAATGATTGATGACTCAAAAATGGTTAAGTTAGGTATCTCATAAACATACACCTCTGCTCCACACAAGAAGACTGAAAAGTAATAAAAAATAGTAAATACATCCCATCATAGAGCACACTTAATCATATTACCATGGTCGGGGTTAAAAAGAATTGAGACCAAATCAACATAGCATCACAATTGCATAACCCCCGAGCCTTTGGTCACAACCTAAGATTGGTCAATGCTAAATCAACCCCCAAACCCCCAAAGCATAGACAATAAATAGAAGAACATCATAGACTCACAGTCTAGTTTGATTTGAAAACACATAGTTAAGATGAATATAAGGTTTCAGTTTTTAGTAAGGTTTAAATTCCAATTTCATATATGTTCAAGTCATAAGTTGTCACAGTTAACCCTTACAATTTAACCCATTTTTAAAAATTATTTCATGCAATCACCCCTATTTGATTTTAAGACACGTTCCTAAAATAATCTAAGGGTACCTTATTTATTTAAATTATTAAAATAATGCTTGTTTATTTTCCAAGAAATTAATCTACAAATCTATTAAAATCAATATTATAATAATGTAATAAATTTAAAACTTAAAGCAAACAACTTCCTTTATTAATTAATCCCAACTAAATCATGTTTTAATTAAATTAATTAATAAAGTATATAAATTCACATCTATGATTCCAAAACATTTTATTAATAACTTAATTAAGACTTAATTAGATATTATTAAAATTTAAGTCACTTAATTAAATCATTAATATTAATTGTTTATTTGAATATAACTTAAATTATTACTAAATGACTACTAGTTTAATTAATAACCTAATATCCAATAATTATTTATTAACATTTTATAAATTAAATAATTATTAATATTTTAAAAATATATTTAATAACATTTAATAAATATATTAAATATCATCCAATAAAATTTAACATTAATTAATAATTATACAAATAAATAAATTTTATAAAAACTAAATTAAACTTAACATATATATATATATATATATATATATATAATTTAATTAAATTAAAATAGTGTTTAAAGCTTGCATGACTATTGCAAAGGACTGTCGGCTGTAGGCTAGCTATGACTATAGTAGCAGTACTATGTACTACTGTTGTTGTCGTAGTCTATTTTTAATTTTTTTTTTAAATCTATCGAAGAGAGATTATATTGGTTAATTAAAGATGTCCCATGTATAGAAGAATCGACAAAAGTACCATAAACTTCTAACATGATACATTAGCCACAAGAATTATTCAAACCATTAACAAGCACAATGAAGATGAGAGAGAGAGAGAGAGAGAGAGAGAGTATTAAAATATGTGAAAAGAAGAAGCATCTACCTAGATACTAATGCTAATCACTACATCCCAAAAAACTGTAGAGAAATCCAGTCCTCTCAGAACCTTCTCCTTTCTGAAAATTTCTTCCTTCTGAAATTTGCTTCCAAAACTCGCATCCAAATTCCCCCGCTTGAAAATGAACCTTCTTAATTGATAAAGGGTCCTCTCTCCTTAAATTGGGGAACTAATTGTGTGTTCACCTGAGAGAACTTCATGCTTACAAGACTCAAACTCTAAATTAACTTTTATTAATCTTTATTTTATCTTTTCATGCATGTGAAATGAATTATTAAATAATTTATTTAATTTTCCATTTGATTTCTTTTTAATTAATTAATTAAGTTTTAAACTCATTCGCACATCATGCAATTAAAATATCATTATTAATTTCACTTATTTTATCTTTTAATTAATTTCTCATATTTTAATTTCATCCACGCATCATGCAAACACAAAACTTTTTAATAATTTAATATCTTTTCGCTTTTAAATTTAGTTTCGAACATTTAATTTGATAAAATATTTATTAAATTAAATAACAATAATTTCTTAATTAATTAAATATAATTAAATATAATTAAATATTAAAATATCATAATAATTTTCCATCAAATTAAATCATTAATTCAATAATTTAACTAGACTTAATTAATAGAAAATTCATCAAAGATTCATTAAACAACATATGAAAACCCATCATAGAAAACCACATACCAAATCAAACTAAATGGTTATAATCATGAATTAACATCATCTGACGCATTCAGAGGGTACTCAACTCAAATAATTGTCCTAATTTTCAATTAAGACAAATGGCTTAAAGGTTTGGGATTTGGACTCAAGAATTTATCTCCTATCTCTTACCATTGAGATAATGCGATAGGGTATGCTCATCTTGGAAATTCAGAGAAGTCGATACCCGGTACCTACAACCTACATAAAATCCATGCATGTATAGATACAATATTCTAAGCTAAATATGGAATGGTAGGAAGTGTTACATCATGTAGATCCCGACTAGCAGGTGACTACAACTCCCTTCCTTAACCACATCAGAAATGCCATACATAAAGAAAACAAACATGCACACCATACACATGCAAGTATGGGGTAAGTATCCATAAGAAAAAACATAGGATAATAAACCATCTAACTAATCATTATCAAAAACTAAAATCATAGAATAATCATCATGCATACATGAAATATAGAGTACTAAGTAATCTCATCATTTAATCAACTAAATGTAAAACAATATCTAATAATCTCAAGATAATGTTATTAAACATCAAGCATAAAATTGGCCTAAAAGAATTCAGCAATGATAACAGAAATGTGAACAAGGGGTAGACACTACATCCACCCCCCCTAGAATTAGGTTTACTCTTAGAAGCCTACAAGAAAAGTAAAGCTAAGGACTCACTGTGTGGGTCCCATTGGACACTTTCCCCCTATAGGAGGATATGACTCCATTGAGTACACTCTCTAGGCTCTACCCATGTCTCCAACTATGGGTTGAAAAGTTGCGGGTCCCTGGCCTGAGAATGGTAGTTTCCTTTGAGCGTAATGAGACAATTTGTGTCCACATTTTCCACATATGGCACACTCTCCATTGAAGCTCCTATAAACTCTAGGTGCACTACTCTATTCATAAGACTAAACACTCTGAGATGACTGATCATACTGGTTGGGCTTGTTGTGATGAGCCTTCTGATAGTTCCTAGCATTGGAACCACATGCCACCACTCTATGCCAGAGGATAAGATCCTTCCTGCCACTGATTACCCCTAGAAGGAGGTTTCCTATTGCCACCTAGTGCCTAACCACCCTTCAACCCTAATGCTGAAGGTGCTCCTACAAAACCCCCATGTCCTAAGTTCACACTCTACTCTACAAGGATAGCTCAATGTATCACATCTTTGAGGGTTTTAGGTTCAAATACCTTAACACCCCCAATTAAATAGTTGTTCAAACATCTAATGAAATTTTGTGCCAACTATGCTAGGTTGTCACTAAATCTTGAAAAGGGCATGAGCTCAAAGAACTTGCACTCATACTCTATAATTTTCATAGTGTACTATCTCAAGTTATGGAACTCATCTACTCTATGCTGCTTTCTTTCCTTTGGTAGGAATCACTCATGGAAGCTCTCTAAGAATAACTCCCATGTGAATTGTTCATGGTTAAGCCCAACTTCTTTTTCTCAATTATCCACCAAGTTGCCCCAAAGAACTCCAGATTGGTAATAGCAAACCTCGCTTTGACATTACTGTCAAAGTCCTACATAGAAAAAATCCTATCAAGGGAAATAAGCCACTGCTCAGCTACATATCCAAAGCCTTGCCCATTAAAGGGCTTGACCTTGGACCTCTAAAGATCCTTCATCTAAGCGGATACTATGGATCTTTGTTGATCCCTCAGAGGGCTCCTAGACCTAGGTCTATGCTCATGTCCTACACGATGTACTCTATCCTGATCATGAATAGGAGGTAGGTGATCAATGATGGTTCACATCATTTGCCTCAGATCAACCTCCTCAGAGTCAACCTATTCCTCTCTATGGTTCTCTTCCTAATGCTCATTGACATACTCTTCCCTATTCTCTTCCTGATTAAGGTTTCTTCATGGACAGACTCATGGACACTGATAGCTCTACCTCATCCACGACCCCTAACACAACCTCTAATGGAAGACCTCATCCCAAATACCACCCTACAACAAGATACAAGATACTATAGTAACCATAAAACATACTACTGAAAAGCATAGATAAAAGACACATATTTTACAAATAGAATAGTTTTCAATTTTTAGTTTGCCTATAATTTTGGTTTAAGTATAATTTCAGTTTTGAAGTCTAAGTGTTGAAGTATGAAAAATATACAACTAACAATTTAAGTTATGTTTCAGTTAAACTAGATGAACACAAATGGCATTCCAATATACCTCAAACTCCTAATGTAGAAACTTGAGCTCTAATACCACATGTAACAACTCACCAAGGGATCCAAAAGAAATTACCTAAAGTTTTACTAAGTTTTCCAAACATTTTTTTTTCAAAGTAAGAAAGTATAACATGCACATCAAACACATAGTAGTGGAAGCAATAACATACAATTAACTATAAACATACATAACAGGTTACATTACTTAAGGATCCTTAGATGATGAGTCACATTTAAATTTAATTAATTCTAAGTCTAATAACTACCATATGCATACAAAAGAATAGTGGGTATGTGCAGGATCATGGTGTGCCAAAAAGTGGCAATGTGAAAAAAATAGAGTTTGAACATGTCTAAAAGCGCTTCAAAATCTGCTCTGTCTTTTCTTCACCTATCCAGATACCAAACCTGGAAAGTAAGGCCCAAGCCTTATCGGATATCCGATTTGAGATCGCATATCCGATATGAGATCTGATATCCGATATCCAAGGCATAAAAATTGGAGGGGAAAAGCACACAAATTAGAGGGAAAAATGAATTTGTAAGTGATATAACTAATTCGAGTTATGAAATATGTAAAGATATAATATATAATCTATTAATATATAATAACATATTATGTTATTATTATTATTATCATATATAAATTATAATCTATAATATATTATTATTATTATTATCATATGTAAATCATAATCTATTATAATCTATAAATATTATATATATATATATATATATATATATATATATATATATATATATATAATTTTTAATATATTATTCCTATTGGAGTCATTTATATGGGTCAAAATGGCTCACAGGATGACCTAGGACCCCTAGGGACATATTATAATAGTTTATATGCATTGAAGGGGGTCACAGGATGACTTATGAACCCTTTTGACATATTACAAGATGACATATGTCCCTAGGGGTCCTAGGACCCCTAAGGACATATTAGAATAATTCATATGGGTCGAAGGGGGTCATAGGGTGACCTATGACCACCTTGGACACATTCCATGATGACATATGTCCTTAGGGGTCCTAAGACCCCTAGGGACATATTAGAATCATTCATATGTGTCGAAGGGGATCATAGGGTGAAATATGACACCCTTCGACACATTCCATGATGACATATGTCCCTAAGCATCCTAAGACCCCTAGGGACATATTAGAATCTTTCATATGGTTTGAAAGGGGTCATAGGGTGAACTATGACCCCTTTCGACACATTGAAATATGTCCCTAGGGGTCTCAGGACCCCTAGGGACATATTAGAATGCTTCATAAGGGTCAAAGGGAGTCATAGGTTGACCCATTAAATGATGACATATACATATTAGAATCATTCTTATGGGTCAAAAGGGCTCATAGGGTGACCTATGACCCCCTTCGACCCATTACATGAAGACATATCTCGCTAGTAGTCATAGGACGCCTAAGGACATATTACAATCGTTATTATGGGTCAAAAGGAGTCATAGGTTGACTTATGACCCACTTAAACATATTACATGATGACATATGTCCATAGGAGTCCTAAGACCCCTAGGGACATATTAGAATTCTTCATATGGTTCAAAGGGTGTCAAAGGTTGACCTATGACCACCTTCGACCCATTAAATGATGACATATGTACCTAGGGGTCCTAGGACCCCTAAAGACATATTAGAATCAAATGGGGTCAAACGGGGTCATAGGTTGACCTATAAGCCCCTCTGACCCATTACATGATGACATATGTCCTTAGGGGTCCTAGGACCCCTAGGGACATATTATAATGCTTCATATGGGTCAAACAGGGTCATAGGTCCCTTCAACCCATTAAATGATGACATATATCCCTAGGGGTCCTAGGACACCAAGGGAAATATTAGAATCGTTCATATGGGTCAAAGGGGGTCCTAGGTTGACCTATGACCTCCTTCGACCCATTACATGATGAAATATGTCCCCAGGGGTCCTAGGATCCCTAGGGACATATTAGAATGATTCATATGGGTCAAAGGGGGTCATAGGTTGACCTATGACCCTGTTTGACCCATTACATAATGACATATGTCCCTAGGGGTCCAAGGATCCCTAAAGACATATTAGAATCATTCATATGGGTCAAAAGGGGCCATAGGTTGACCAATGAACCCCTTTGATGTATTAAATGATGACTCATGTCCCTATGGGTCCTAGGACATGTAGGGATATATTATAATAATTTTTATGGGACAAAGGGGGTCATAGGTTGACCTATGACTCCCTTCAACCTATTAGATGATGACATATGTCCCTAGGGGTCATAGGACCCCTAAGCACATATTAGAATTGTTCTTTGGGTCAAATGGGGTCATAGGATGACCTATGACCCCCTCCAACCCATTACATGACTACATATGTCCCTAGGGGTCCTAAGACCCCTAGGGACATATTAGAATCTTTCTAATGAGTCAAAGGTGGTCATAGGGTGACCTATGACCCCCTTCGACCCATTACTTGATGACATATGTCCAAAGGGGTCCTAGGACCCCTAAGGACATATTAGAATGCTTCATATGGGTCAAAGAGAGTCATAAGTTGACCTATCACCCCCTTCAACCCATTAAATGAAGATATATCTCCCTAGGGTTCCTAGGACTCCTAGGGATGTATTATAATCATTCTTATGGCTCAAAGGGGGTCATAGGTCCGTTTGACATATTGGATGATGACATATGTCCCTAGGGGTCCTAGGACCCCGAGGAACATATTAGATTCATTCATATGGGTCAAAGGGGGTGATAGGTTGACCTATGACCTCTTTAGACCCATTAAATGATAACATATGTCTCTAGAGGTCTTAGGACCCCTAGGGACATATTAGAATCATTCTTATGGGTCAAAAGGGGTCATAGTATGTCCCTAGGGGTCCTAGGAGCCCTAGAGACATCATAGAATCGGTCATGACCCATTACATGATGACATATGTCCCTAGGGGTCCTAGGACCCCTAGGGACATATTACAATCATTCATATGTGTCAAAGGGGGTCATATGTTGACCTATGACCTTCTTTGACCCATTAGATGATGACATATGTCCCTAGGGGTCCTAGGACCCCTAGGGACATATTAGAATTGCTCATATGGGTCAAAGTGGGTCATAGGTCTTCCCTTCAAACTATTACATGATGACATATATCCCTAGGGATCCTAGGACACCTAAAAACATATTAGAATGCTTCATATGGGTCAACAGAGGTCATAGGTTTACCTATGACCCTCTTCAATTGATTAAATGATGGCATATGTCCCTAGGGTTGCTCGGACCCCTAGGGATATATGTCATCATGTAATGGGTCGAAGGGGGTCATAGGTCAACCTATGATAGTCTTTGACCCATTTGAAAGATTCTAATATGTCCCATGGGTCCTAGGACCCCTAGGGGCATATGTAATCTTTTAATGGGTAGAAGGGACCTATGACCCCCTTTGACCGATAAGAACAATTATAATATGTCCCTAGGGGTCCTAGGACCCCTAGGGACATATGTCATCATGTAAAGGGTCAAATAGGGTCATTGGTCAACCTATGACCCCCTTTGACCAATAAGAACGATTCTAATATGTCCCTAGGGGTCCTAGGACCCCTTTGGACATATGTCATCAAGTAATGGGTCAAAGGGGTTCATAGGTCAACCTATGACCCCCTTTGACCTAGAAGAAGTATTTGAATATGTCCCTAGGGGTTCTAGGACCCTTAGATACATATGTCATCATGTAATGGGTCATGTTGGTTTGATTTTTAACTATCTAGAGGTTAAAGGAAAATCTTGTGAAAAATTATCTAAATCTTGAAATTTTGAAAGTTAGGGTTTTATTACTTGTGTTTTTCGAAGTCATTAGATTGCCCTAGCTTTAGAATGCCCTCAAAATTATTTTCAAAAAAAATTTTTCAATGACATTTTCCCCAAGGGAGGGCTTGCATAAGCATGAGGTCATTATATTTTATTTAATCCTACATGACTGCACTTAGCATACAAATTGATTAATCTTTCTGTTAGAAATTACCTCTGATGACGCAAAGTCTTTTTAATCATTGATCTTGTTCAGACCAATGAGTATCACATACTCGCATTTTCAAGATGCAAGGCCTTTAAGTAAAGTGGGCATGTGACTTGGTGACACATTGCCTTTACATTCCTAAATTCCAGTGAATCATAAATTATCAGAAACTTTTACAGGTTTTTTAGTACTTTTGCGCATGTCCTGATTTTCTTGCGATGCCATTGGAGGATTCACCTACAGAGATATGTCATTTATCACCAAGAAGCATAGCCATTGATTTCATCTCAATCAAGGGCTAGCGCTTTCCTGCAAGAAGAATATGCTCGATAGGTAAATAATGCAGGGAAGAAAAAGTTGGACAATTGGCATGGTCTGACGAGATTGGCCCGCTATTAAAAGAATAATGGTGAGATGTCCTCCATGATGTATGTTAGATGAGTTGGAACAGGTGGAGGAACATCATTCATCACTATTAACCAATATGCTACTCAAAAGGTGCAGTTTATGTAACTATTGATCTATCAGAGATCAAAGGCTAGTGCATGCCCACAATTTAAAACTACACAGGAAATAAGTAATGCGGGCAAGTGGATTTGTGACATGTGGCAAGGTGGGGTCAAGTATTTGCAAAGTAGTATGCCCCACTATACATGATTGATGACATGTACTACCAGATGTGTCACGTGGAGGAGTTTTGAATGTTGGATAGAAATGAAGTCTTATCAAGCATAGATCTTTCGAAGATCTACGGTTAGTCCAATCTCACATTATGAAGCTACAAGTCAGATAAGAAAAGTGAGAATGTACCTTTGCGACACGTGTCATAGTGGGACCAGACCATGAAGAATGTAGGAGTCATGCCATAGGTTTTTCCAAAGGTGCTTAGCTAGAGATATTTATGACCTAGGCCAGAAAGGTGTAAGAAATGAACACAATAGTCAGAACATGTGAGTTAAAAGTAGTCGTGTCATTGGTCCAAGTGAATAATGCTAGCATAAAGTGAAGAGTTATTTCTAACCATTGATCTTTCAATGATTGACGATTGGTGCATGCCCACAATTTGAAAATTCTTGTTAAATAAGGAAAGTGAGAATGCACCAACATGACATGTGTACTAAATGATGCCAAGTACTTGCTCACCTAGAAGATGATGTGGGATCTGCTGGCATGGACTATCGTCAGACAGCATGAGCCCATATGGCAGTTTCTTATTGGTCAGTATAGCTAACTAGTTTTTATTAGAAAATGGATTAGTTAGATCATCAATCTTGTCTTGATCGACGAACGATGCTTCCCCGCAATTCTAAGATGAAGGGATTTTAAAAAATGTGAGGAAGTAAAATTGTGACATGTAGCATTGTTTTAAAAGTTGTAATGCTTGTTACTTTTTAAATCAGGACCGTCCGATCCAGTGAAAATCTATGGATGAGATTCAAACTTGGATGCAAATTGTGGGTAATGGTTATTGAGAGTAAATATGATCCAAACCTTATACGTGTGATTTTATTGCATGATAAGAGCCCACGATTTCACCATTAATAAACCACTAAATCACAGAGAGAATATTAGGGCATACAAAATTTTCAGAGCTAGGGCACGAAAATTCTTGGTTAACAATCCAGTAGAATTGCAAAAGTTTTCTCATAGTGCAAAAGTGTAAATTTTTGTGGGTAAGTACTCTATGGTTTTCTAAGTAAATTTGAAGTATCTACTATTGTAGAATTTTCTAGGGTTCATTCAAAATGCCTCCCCAAAAAGAGTTTACTAGGAAAATAGATTATTTGAAACGTTCTATGCATGATGACTTTCTTGAACAATTACCCTTATCAGTGCATAAAATAACTAAGGGGAGGGAACTCGTCCCGTAACATCCCAGAATAGTTGTAGCAAAGGGTTTTTACGACAAAGCTAATTGGGTAAGAGATGCGCAAGTTCCCATGGGAGGTCTAGAGTTAATCAAGAAATGGTTTTTAGAGAAAAAAATGGATACTCCTATGAGTAATGTTTGGGAGTTTGATATTGGTAAACTAGTAGTCCCCACTGTTTTCTTTGATAGTGATTTATTAATGGACTTGGCAAAGAAATATGATCCTATTACAGGATGGGTAAAAAATCATTCTGGAATCAATCTTTTTAGGGTTTGACCTGAGTTGTTCAGTGAGGTTTTCAACCTTAACCCTAGCCATGTTGTGCATGAAATCATTGATATGGATGATCTACAAGCTAGATATCATGCACAACAAATTTATCTAAGAATAAGACCACTACAGGAGCATGCTACCAATGTTGGTAATTTTCTTGTGATTAGAGCAAGTACCCCACAGCCATTGTTGAGAAGACATTTCAACTTGAGAGCTCAAGCACTGTATTTTTCTCTTTGCAAGATTTTAGGGATAGATGAAGGTGATCAAATTCTAGGTTCTATTGTCCTTATAATGGCTCAAAACCTTCAATTTGGATTTAGTACCATTCTAGATTTTGCCACTTTTGTATCAAAAGAGATTCACAATGGTTTGGTTAGAATAGCAAGGGGAAAAATAAACAAACCATTATGTTGGTATTCATTGTTGATGCATGTATGCTTATTCAAGGGACACACTTTCTTCTCCAAGGGTATGGAGTAGGAAACAAACAAAGATGGAGAAAGGAATCCAGTGCAATTATGGAGTGTGGATATGACTTCAGAACCCACAGATGCTAGTTATGTAAGGTTCTATAGATTTTTTGCATCTAGGATAAGATTGCTTTTGAGAGGGGACAGCCCCAAAATTCCATAAGCATTGTTGGAATTGATTAGACCTAAAGATTATGCACAAGGGTTGTTGATTAGTCATAATTGGGGGGATATAATCTCTTATAATGTTTCAACTTTGATAAGGGTATACGGTTTTATGGGAAAGCCACATGTGTTGCCTTTTCATGTGCCTTTTAAGATTGGGATTGCTGAGCTCTTGTGGCAAATAGGCACTATAGATGAGAGGGAATTGATTAAGAAAGGAACTCTCTTTCCAATTGTTACTGTAGTGCATGATTTTTCCTTTGTTAGAAAAGGGCGAAAGCACCTGAATTTGTTTTTGGATAGATATAACATGGCAGAGTCTCACGCTAGATTCAGTGACCCTGAAGGATTCTACAACCTTTCAAAACAAAGGGTAAGAGCTTCCCATATGGTACATCAGGTTTACTATCCAGAAGATATTAAAAAATATCTTCACATTACAGGAACAAGAATTGAGAAAAGAGAAATGGATAGTTTTTAGTAAGACCCTAGAATTTATTAATGCTTTTGACCCCCAGTATAACCCATTGAAAGACAAGAAATACCTGGGAGCTAAAATACAATCATTAATGAATAATTTTGCCATAATAATTCAAACCATGAATGAAAAGAAAGCTATGTATGTTGAAACACATATAGACAAGGCTGCAAAAGTACAAAGAAGAATAAGCAGTAGAAATGTGGTAGCTCCTAGCCAATATACATTGCAGAAGAGGGCAGGTTATGTTATGATTCGAAATGTGCAACAAGCACCCTCTCATCAAAAGCAAAGGTCAAGCAGCCCATCTGCAGCCCGCTCTCCAAAAAGGAAAAAATTAGAGCAGGGGTCTTCTTCTTCTTCTCAAAAGGAACAATACTCCCCAAGCCAATTCCCAATCCATATAGTTGATGAAGCATCTCTAAGGGAACAACTTAGACAGATGGGTGGAGAAGGGGATGTGATTGTCACTTCTATAGACTTTGATGTTGGAGAGCCACAAGAACCTCCTATACCTTCCTTAGACCTAACCATCATTGATTATCAAGGTAAGGAAATTGACCCAATAGTTGCACAGGCTTATGAAAGATTTAATAATGATGAAAATTTTGTAAGATCTAGGGCTTTTGCTTAGTTTTTGTAGAGATTAAATATGGGAAATTTTGAGAAAGCCTATGAGAAAATCAAAGCTGAGCAACCGAATAAACCTGAATCAGTTATTAAGGGAGAGGTGAAGTCAAATTTTTTGAATGATTTTGCCCAGTTTACTCTTGAAGTTGGGAGACAAATAGTTAGACAATTAGGAGTCCTCCTTTTGCCAGAATGGGATATAATAAATGCAATTGTTTTTGAATCAGTAAGGAAGCAGAAAGATGTTCAACTAACAACTGCTGAAGAGATATTACAGGCTCATAGAGGAGTCAAATTTAGTGATGACAAGCCCTTGTTATATGGTCTATGGAAAAGAGGTAAAATACCAGGTTGCATGAACTAGTACATTGAGAGTATACATGGCTAGTGAAGCAAGTAGTAAGAAAATAATGGGAATGGCCTCAGAAGTGCTGAAATTGGGTGTTGTTGTATCTGGCCAGGAAGAAGATAAGTTTACCCAACTCAATGCTAGGTTTGAAGAAGTTTTAAAAGCATATGCAGAAAGGGGTATACAGATATAGTCACTAGAAAACAAAGTGTCTCAAATGGAGAAGATACTTGGGAAAAGAAAGGTGGGAGAATCTAGTGCACCTAGAATTGCATACCCTCCACATTCATTTGTAGAACAACCCCTATTGTTGAAATACCAGACACCCCTAAAAGGCCCCAATTCTATATTGCAAAGGACTTTGAAGAAGAAAAAAAAAATTACATGAGTTGCAGGTAGAATTAAGAAATCAATATGAAGGAAAATTAAAGCAGGCTGTGATGTATTTGAGGGATAAAATACAATGGTCAACCTTCTTTGATTAGTTGATGAGAATTTCAACCCTCATGGATGAGTTGAATAGAGATAAGGATGAGTTGACTCCCCTTGCACAGAAGTGGAGGGAGAGGAATAATGATATCACAATTATGTGTATATTTGCCGTCCAAATGCCTTATCATCAAGTAGAGAAAATTTTTGATTTGTTAAATAAACTAGAAGATTTTGATGATAAAACGGATTCTTTGCAAAAGAGATTAACACTTTGTTTTTCCTAGTATATTGCTGAAAATTTCACTTTATTTCCTTGCGCTTTAGAATCTGTTGATACAATAAAGGAAAAGGAAAAGTGGAAAAAGGAGTTGGATGAATTATTTTATGAAAGAATCAAGAACATCATGAGTGAAACTAGCCACTAGTTCTAGGCAAGGACAAACCAAGAGTTAGTAAAGATACAGTTATTTTATAAAGCTATGATAAAAGAGTTTAATGATTTAGAGGAAATTGCAAATTCTTTAGTGATTATACGAAGAGAAACTCTAAATTTTAATTGGCCAGATGATGTTACTTATAATAAATGGAAAAATTAGTTTGTAGAACAAATGTCAAAAGGTGATGAGGAGGAAGATTCAAAAGTAAAAGTCTGACCCTCATAGTTAGTAATGAAGACATGGAAAATCCCCAGATTAATGTAAGTTTGCAGGTAGTTGAAGATGACATGTCACTTTTTAACCTCATGGCCACTAACTCTAAGGATGAACAATAAATGAAGAATCAGATCATATTTTCTTATCTCAACAATTGAGAAGCATAATAGAAAGGGACCCACCAAGGAATGTTTGATGTAATAGCTTTTCTATTATTGGCTTTTGTCTTTTATGATAGACATTTGTCAATATCTTTTAGAAGACACATGTCACTTTCTTTTAGCCTGAAGCTTGTTGCATCTCACACTATTTAAGTGAGATTCCAAGGCCAAAGAATGGTCCAAATTGTAATTTTCTAAGTGATATACTTAGTCTATCTTTGGTCCAAATTTTTGAAAGCAAGTTTATGATGTATTTTCTCTATCAATTCTCTAAGAATACATGAATATAGAATGAGTTGTGTTTCTTTCTAAAGGTCATTCTGAGTCTATTGTAAATGATATACCATTTTCAAAGAAAATGAATACAAATTGTGAACTGTCCCCATATCAGTTCTTTCTGAATCTTGTCTCCTTCTAATTTCTTGGTTGTCTTGATATTGTATAATTAAAGGCTTGTGCAATTAGATGCAATCTAGTTAGGTTGTATATATGTTTATCATTGCTATTAATTCAATGGATTAAATAAAAGCTTTGATGAATGTGATAAAGTTTCTTTAGTAATGGGAAGGGTTTTGAATGATAAATTCTGATAAGAATTGCTGATAGAATTTGTTGTAAGGCAACAAGTTAGATCTAAGAATTTTCTATAGACTCTGAACCCCAATGGATTAAGCACTGATCAAATTGATTTAGTTGAAGAAGAAGTATGTCACAAATGGTTGTCAAAAATGTAGAATTAAATCAATTTTACTTTTGTTTCCTGTAGATCTTCAAAGCTGGCTAGCACTTGTCTGCATGGAATGTTTTAGCTTCAGTTAGCCACTATTGTTAAGAACATCTGCAGATTTATAGAAGAAATTTTGGCCATATCTGTTATATGGGATGTGTTTATCAAGTTATTAAGAATTATGTATGTGTTTGAGGATTTTGAAGTGAGAATCAGAATGAAACTAAAAATAATCCTCATACAATTTTCCCAGTCTTGAATTATCCCTGGGTATACCCACCCTGGTTTTGCAGAGCTAAAAGAGTAGAAAACCACCTTTGGTTTTATCGAAGTTGGGTCCAAATGCTTTACACATGCAATTGTTAACATGAATTGGCTTACCTTTAGATTGTATAAGTATTATCATTTTGGTATTAAGCATTTTGTTTCTTAGTAGTTTTAGTCCTTTTAACACCAACAAAATGGCGACTCTGCTGGGGAGTTATCCAACACATTTGTGAGAAAGTACTACAATTTCTTTGGTTCTGTTGTGTACATGTGTGTCAGGTTGTCCAAGTTTTCCCCGCAGTTCTAAGGGAATATTTTAGTGACAAATCTTGAGAATTTAAAGGAGAAAAGGCCCAAGTACCATAGCTACACATTGACGTATCCAGTTTATCCAAGTGTCTTATCTAACAAGCAAGGGTTGTAGTATTACAGCATCAGTGATTGATCAATCTATGCCAGATATTTTTGCTCCTACTTGTGTGTTGTTTTCTTTGAGTTAGCATTAAGTGTCTTTGTGTATTTTCCTGAGAATAGGGTGGCGATTCAGTCAAGGTTTTGAAGCTAGTGCTTATTTTAACAAAAGGTGAATATGGTTGACAAGAGAAAGAACACAAGAGATTACATGAGAGCCCATCTTGATGTATCAATATATACTGATCTACCCCAAGGTGGTAGGAAGAACCAAAATAAGAAAAAGATAGATCCAAATCCAACCCGAAAACCTAGAGGCAATGCATCCGTCGATTCTCAGTATCAACCAGTATTAGGAAGAGAGTCTTCTTCACTTAGTTTTGAATCCAAAACTACAAGACTCTTAGGAGGCATCTTCAGTACCCCATTACCAAATGAGAAAGTATTTCAGGAAAAAGATGTGTCCATAGTATGAATTGTTTCATCAAGGCCAGATCCTGTAGTAGATATGAACTATATGCTAGGATTTAGGAGTTCATTTGATAATCCTTTTAATCCTAGAGCAGCCCCATACGTGGAACAAAATATTATAGATCTAGATGATCCTACTGATTCAAAAACTACTTCTACAGATCCTAAAGAAGTGTATTCTGAGATAGGAGTTTTGAAGAAATGGATTGCTAAGAAAGATGCCAAACACATTTGTCTTGAAAAAGAAAAGGAGCAAGCCACCTTGGATGCCATAATAGAAAGGGACGCTCTACTAAGAAGGATGGCTTCTCTAAAGGAGTAGAATAAAAAGTTGGAGATGTAGACAATCTGAGAGCTAAAGTTCAAGAACAAAAAAAATGCCTAAATTAAAGGCAAGAACCAGTCATTGCTCAAGTCCAAGCCTATAAACCTGTTTAAGTGGACCCTGTAGAGCCCACCACAAAAGCTCAAGATAAAGGGAAAGGCAAAGCTATAGGAATCCAAATAAATGAACCTCAAGCTCTACCAAGCAAATCCATACAACCCTCAATGTCAAAATTAGATTTAGATCTAGAGAAGGCTAGAAAAGAGAAAGAAGATCTTGCAAAAGAGCTTGAGAAGGTTGAAAATGAAGCTCAAGCTACAGAAACTAGGAGAAAAATCCAATTCATAAAATCTAATTTTGCATTGGCTTCATGGCCTAATTTGTCTATCCCACCTGCAATTCCTGCACTAGCTAGTGGTCCAATAATCTCAACTCAGGGAATACCCCAATCTGCTCCTACCTCATCTTCCACTATTAGCACCCAAGTCCCATTTGTCCCACCTCAACAATCCCAAGCTACTCCTCTGAGTCAAGCTAATATAGCTAGTACCTCAAATGTTCCTAGTTTCTAGAAGAAACCTATATACCTGGAAAAGTATAGACAAATATCATTTGCTGGTATTCCTGGTGCTGCACATCCCATATCGTTTGATTTAAGAGACAAAGTGGTTAAGTTCTCTAGGAATAATGTTGTTACTGGTGAAGAACATTTGAGAATTTTCATTGATATGTTGAATGATTATGAGGTTGAACATGAAGATATGGTAATGAAATTATTTGTGCATTCACTAACTAAAGATGCAATGGATTGGTTTAGGAGGTTGCCTGATGACAGTATCACCTCATGGAATGACTTGGAAAAATTATTCAAGGAGCAATATGGAGACAACACTAATGCAAGATTCATGTTAAATGAATTCAAAAACATCAAGAAGAATCCAAATAAGTCCACATTTGATTTCAATGTAAGATTCCAGAAAGGTATGTACGCATTATTTCAAGTTATGAGGTTGAATGAAGATTTCTATCTCACAACATATTTCAATGCTTTTGATAGCAAAATGGCTTATCAATTTAGGGATAATGATCCCAAGACTTTTAGGGATGCTTATAAAATTTTAGTAAATATAGAGAATATAGGAAGGCATTTGGAAAACTAGGTAGGAGGGATGATCCAAAGCTTTTCAATCCTAAGAACAATAATAAAAGGGAGGCTGATAAAACCCCTATAGGAAAGAAGCCAGAAGAGCTCACTATAAGCCAAGTTTTGGAATTACTTGAGAAGATGAATCCCACTAATTTTAATAAGCCAAATATTACTAAGAGAACTCCTATGAATAACAAAAATTTCAATAGGCAGCCTAGAATGCAAAATTACCCTTACACCACTCAGTGGAAAGATGGTAAGCGAGTTCCCAATCAGACCCAAAATGTAAAGGATAAGGGTACTCCAGATCCCCTGCAAAGGAATACTATAAATATGAATGATGATGTACCATGGTGCATTATATATTAGTCACCTCATTCTGCTAATTATTGTGTTGTTGCTCAGTCATTTGCCCAAGGTCAAGGTGTGCAACTTGAAGAAGAAACTGAAGAGAAAAGCCATCATGATATAAGTTGCAATATGGTAAGCATGTGTGATGATTTGATAGATTCTAATTCAAAAGAGCCTGAAAATGACATTATCAATCAAAGAATTGCTTATCATTTACATCATCAGCAAGTGCTTTCAGATGATGAAGGTTATGATACAGATAAGGTGTGCATTACATCTTCTGATGTAGGTCTCACAAGCTTAAGAATGCCCTCCAAAGAGGAGATTGACAGAAGTACAATAGAAATGATTTCACAAGTCCATAGTAACTATAATTTGAGAAGTAGAATAGTAAATAATGATGCAAGAAATCCATCCAATGTATTAATCAAAGATATCACCCATAAGATGAATGATCAAAATAGGAGAGTCAATGAAGATGTGCACAAGATCAAGGACAATAAAGGTAAGAAATGGGAACCAAAGAAGAAGGTTCAATTTTAGATAAGTGAAGTAAAAAAACTAGTTGTGCAACCAAAGAAATTAGAACTTGATATTATCAAAAAAATAGTGGTGCCTGCTGCTCAAAAGATTCCAACTCTCGGTACTCTTGTAAAACCCACTATTGTTGAACCTGTTGATATGATGTCTGTGTTATCTCAAATTACTATTAAATTTCCCTTGTCTGAACTTCTTAGAATTGAAGAGCATAAGAACAAGGCTTTATCATGGTTGGGTGGAATAGGAAACAATAATTCTGTTGTAGATCAAACTATTTCCCAAAAAACCCCATTAGTAATAGAGGATAGTGGTATCATATCCTAGATTCCTCAAATGTTTTTAGATGATTCCTCAGTGGCATTTATAGGAGATATTGATCCTTTTTTCCTCAGTCTAATCATAAAAGGGAAGACCCTAAAAAACTATATGATAGACTCAGGAGCTTCCAACACCATAATGCCTTTCAAAGTAATGGAAGCCTTAGGATTGAAAGCGGATACCAAGTAGGGCAGATGCAGAGGAATGGATGCTAGGGAAGTCCCAGTCATAAGTACCATAAATGCTTTACCATTCAAACTAGCTGCATATCCTAATGTAGAGTTAACCATGTCTATCTTGGTGGTGGATATACCTCCACACTATGGAATGTTACTATTTAAAAAATGGAGTGCTGCCATGGGGGGAAGCCTGTAGTGTGACTTAACCTATGCTACTTTCCACATTGGGGATAAAGCTATCAGGGTAAATAGAGAACCAAGGGTTAATCACATTTTAGGGGAAGAAATTGACAAAGATGCCACTTGTTTCTTAGATAGTGGGGTCAATTCTTTCAGAGCCGAGTTGATCATTCAAGAAGTTGAGAATTTACCTGCTATAATTGAACATGAAGTTGAATGTTTTACGAACTCACCAAAATTATTGACAATGTTCTTTGATGGGGCTAGTTCTAAAGAGGGTGCAAGGGCAGGTGTAGTTTTTGTCTCCCTTGAGAATAATACCTTCAGATATTCATTTACACTGAAGTTTTCCTGCATAAATAATATTGTAGAATATGAGGCATTGTTGCTAGGATTGAAAGTTGCCACACGTCATGGGATCAAAAAGTTACATGTTATAGGGGATTCTAAGTTAGTCATCTCCCAGATAAAAGAAACTTATGCATCCAAGAATAGGAGACTAAAACAGTATAGAAATGGAGTTTGGGATCAGATAGAATACTTTGATGCATTTGGTATCTCATGGAGAGATAGAACTCAAAATAAGGTGGCTGATTTGTTAGCAAATGTAGCAATCAAGCCTAAGGAAATATCATTTGTAGGAATATCTCAGATTGAGGTACAAAATAGGCCTTCTATACCATATAACATTGAAAACTAGCAAGTCTTTGAAGATGACAAAGAAATTACGAATTTTTTGCTAAATGAAGATAAGTACCATGGTCAGGAAATGGATTGCAGTGAACTGGTTGAAACCATAGATGGCAAGGAAACCATTTTTGGCCAAGAGATTATGCAACTGAAAACCAATAAAGTCCCTAAGGGGCTAGTGGTCTTGGAAAACATTTTTGATAACCAGGACAAAGCAAAACCTGGAGTTAAGGATCTTAAACCTTAGGAGTTAGAATAGATAAACCTAGGCACTAATGAAGCCCCCAAAAAGGTTTATATTGGCCAAAATTTGCCTATTAAAATCAGAAAAACATTGATTGACCTGCTTAGAAAGTATAGACATGTTTTTGCATGGTCATATGATGACCTTAAGGCTTACAGGGAAGATCTATTCCAGCATGTCATACCCTTAAAAGATAATGTAAAACCTTTCAGATAGAAATAGAGACAAGTAAACCCTACCCTAGCTCCCAAAATGCAAGAAGAGTTGATGAAACTAAGGGATGGGGGAATAATTAAACCAACTAGGCATTCTACCTGGGTTTCAAATTTGGTCCCTGTCAGAAAGAAGAATGGGGATATAATATTGTGTGTCGATTTCAGGAACTTAAACATTGCATCTTTAAAATACAATTATGGATTGCCTAATATGGAAGCCATGTTGCAACAAGTGACTGGTTCTGAGTTAATGTCAATGATGGATGGTTTCTCTGGATATAATCAAGTTCTAGTAAAGGAAAGTGAGAAATTCAAGATAGCCTTCACAACCCCATGGGGAACATATGTATATGTAAGGATTCCATTTGGCCTGATTAATGCAGGAGCTACTTTCCAAAGAGCCATGGATGTGGCATTTCATGATTATATTGAAAAATTTATGGCTGTATACTAGGATGACCTTACAACATATTCTAAAAAGGCTGAGGAACATTGCAAACACTTGGAGAAAATCTTTATCAAAGATTTGGAATATGGAGTGTCCTTGAAGCACATTTGGGGTGATAGAAGGTAAATTACTAGGACATATTGTGTCCAAGGATGGGGTGATAATAGACCTTGGATGAGTAGCAGCCATTGATAAAGTCCCCAAGCCAAAAAATATAAAAGGAATTCAATCCTTCTTTGGTCAAGTCAATTTCCTCAGGAGATTTGTTACTAATTTTGCTGAGATCAGTAGACCTATCTCAAAGATGCTCAAGAAGGGAGCCACTATAGATTGGAATGGTGAACCTTCAAAAGCATTCCAAGATATTAAAACTGCAATAAAAAATGCTCTAGTACTGAGAACCCCAGATTAGACAAAGCCTATGCATATCTTTTCTTTTGCATCTTTTCACACTCTAGCTGCAGTTTTATTGCAGAAAAATCAAGAAGGATATGAGCAGCCCATAGCCTTTTTTAGTAAGTCACTGTAGCCAGCTGAATTAAAATATGAGATAAATGAAAAGAAGGCATATTCTTTAGTAAAGGTTGTAAAAGCTTTTAGATGCTATCTTGTAGGTACTACTGTCATTGCCTTTGTACCTAGTGCTACAGTGAAAGATATATTTTCTCAGCAGGAAGTATCAGACAGAAGGTGTAGATGGATCAACAGGATCCAATAATTCAATATTGACATATAGATGACTAAGTTGGTAAGAGGTCAAAGTTTGGCCAAACTCATGGCTGAAGCTAATCTAGAGGAAAATTAGATAAATTTGGTAAGTGATGATCTTAGAGTTGACTTATGTGACATGGATTAGTGTGATTGGTACACCAATGTTATATATTATCTACAACACATGGAAGCTCCCCCTCATTTGCCTAAAAATGAAAAGAGGAGTACTAAATTGCAAGCCATCAGGTATATAATTTTCCAAGGCAACCTATGGTGGAGAAATTTTTAGGGAGTATTGTTGAAATGTGTTGATGAAGAAAAGGCAAAAGAGGTCTTGAAGGAAATGCGTGCTGGAGTGTGCGGGGGACACTATATGGCCAAAACCACTACATATAAAGTAATAAGGGCTGGATTTTGGTGGCCTTTCCTTTTCAAGGATGCTCAGACCATGGTTAGAAAATGTGACCCTTGTCAAAGATTTGCTGGAAAATTTAAGTTCTCAGGTAATACTCCATTGAAGCCAGTAGAGGTTCAAGCACCCTTTCAACAAGGGGGTCTAGATTTCATAGGAGAAATTTTCCCCAATTCTAGCACTAGCTAATCTTGGATTCTAGTGGCTACTGATTACTTTACAAAGTGGGTAGAGGCTATCCCCACAAGAAATGCAACAAGTAGAGTTGTCAATAATTTTCTACTAAATAATATTATCTCTAGATTTGGTTTTTCTCAGAAAATTGTAACAAACAATGCTATGTGCTTCAGGTCTAAGGAATTTATTAAATTTTTTGATAAATATGGAATAAAAAGGTCATCATCTTCTCCTTATCATCCACAAGGGAATGGACAAGCTGAATCCACAAGTAAGAGCTTCTTGAAGGTTATTAAGAGAACTTTGGCTAATAACAAAAAGGCATGGGATTCCAAGTTACAATTAGCAGTATGGGCTGATAGAGTAACTATGAAAAAGGCCATTGGTGTAGCTCCATTGGATATGGTATATGGAATTCAAGCCAGAATGCCTTAGAATAACTTGATGGGACTCTACAATTACATTCAGTTGTATGATGAAGATACTACAAATGAAATGCAAGAAAGGATGGATGAATTGGTAGGACTGACAGAAAGCAGAAGAGAAGCATATCTTCATAACCAAAAGTTGCAACTACAAGTTAAGACACTCTATGATAAAAGAATGATAAGTAGGAAGTTTGAAGATGGAGATCTAGTCTTAATGTGGAATGCCAAAATTGAAGAAAAGGGGAAACATGGAAAATTTGATCCTATCTGGTTAGGCCCTTATTTGATTGAAACTACTTGGGGTGAGGATTCCTATATACTCAAAGATTTATTGGACAATATTCTTGAACTACCAATTCATGGACGGTTCTTGAAGAAGTATTTTTCTTGAAAGATACTTATTTTCTCCATGAACAGTAGTGTTAGGGTTTCCTAGTGTTTTGTACATTCTGTATATTCTGTAAATCCTTGTAAATATCCCTATGAAGTCTGGTTTTTTCTTTCTGTTTGTTGCTTTGTGCTCTCTGAAGAAGTTGTCATTTTGCACCAAGTATGTGGTCTACTCTCCCATAGATTCTGAATTCTTGCATAGACTCAGGTAATCTATCATCCCTAGACAGAGCCATTGTTGGTTTGATTTTCACTATGTAGAGATTAAAGGAAAATCTTGTGAAAAAACATTTAAATCTTAAAATTTTGAAAGCTAGGGTTTTATTCCTTGTGTTTTTCAAAGTCATCATATTGCCCTAGCTTTAGAATACCCTCAAAATTGTTTTCAGAAAAATGTTTTCAATGACATTTTCCCCAAGGGAGGGCTTGCATAAGCATGAGGTCATTATATTTTGTTTAATCCTACGTGATTGCACTTAGCATACAAATTGATTAATCATTCTGTTAGCAATTACCTCTGATGATGCAAAGTCTGTTTAATCGTTGATCTTGTTCAGACCAACAAGTATCGCATACCCACATTTTCAAGATGCAAGGCCTTTAAGTAAAGTGGGCATGTGACTTGGTGACACGTTTCCTTTACATTCCTAAATTTTGGTGAATCATAAATTGTTAGGAACTTTTGCAGGTTTGTCAGTACTTTTGCGTATGTCCTAATTTTCTCGCAATGCCATTGGAGGATTCGCCTACAGAGATATGTTGTTTATCACCAAGAAGTGTCAGCCATTGATTTCATCTCAATCAAGGGCTAGTGCTTTCCCACAAGAATAATATGCTCGACAGATAACTAATGTTAGGAAGTGAAAGTTGGACAAGTGGCACAGTCTGACGAGATGGGCCCGCTGTTAAAAGAATACTGGTGAGATGTCCTCTGTGATGTATGTCAAATGAGTTAGAATAGGTGGAGGAACATCATTCGTCACTATTAGCCAATATGCTACTCAAAAGGCGCAGTTTATGTAACCATTGATCTATCAGAGATCAAAGGCCAACGCATGCCTACAATTTGAAACTACATAGGAAATAAGTAATGTGGGCAAGTAGATTTGTGGCATGTGGCAAGGTGGGGTCAGGTATTTGCAAAGTAGTATGCCACCTTATAAATGATTGATGACATGTACTACCAGATGTGCCACATGGAGGAGTTTTGAATGTTAGATGGAAATGAAGTCTTATCAACCATAGATCTTTTGAAGATCTACGGTCAGTGCAATCCCACATTATGAAGCTACAAGTCAGATAAGAAAAGTGGGAATGCACCTTTCTGACATGTGTCATAGTGGGATGAGACCATGAAGAATGCAGGAGTCACGCCATAGGTTTGGCCAAAGGTGCTTAGCTAGAGATATTTATGACCTAGGCCAGAAAGGTGTCAGAAATGAACACAATAGTTAGAACATGTGGGTTAAAATCAGTCATGTCATTGGCCCAAGTGGATAATGCTAGCATAAAGTGAAGAGTTGTTTCTAATCATTGATCTTTCAATGATCAACGACTGGTGCAAGCCTACAATTTTAAAATGTTTGTTAAATAAGAAAAGTGAGAATGCACCAGCATGACACGTGTACTAAGTGATGCCAAGTACTTGCTCACCCAAAAGATGATGTGGGATCTGCTGGCGTGGGATGTGGTCAGATGGCATAAGCCCATATGGAAATTTTTTATTGGTCAGTACAGCTGACTGGTTTTTATTAGAAAGTGGATTAGTCAGATCATCGATCTTGTCTTGATCAACGAACGATGCTTCCCCACAATTCTAAGATGAAGGGATTTTAAACAATGCGGGGAAGTGAAATTGTGACACCTAGCATTGTTTTAAAAGTCATAATGCTTGTTACTTTTTAAATCAGGACCGTCCGATCGAGTGAAAATCTACTGATGGGATTCAAACTTGGATGCAAATTGTAGGTAACGGTTACTAAGGGTAAATATGATCCAGACCTTATACGTGTGATTTTATTGCATGATAAGAGCCCATGATTTCACCATTAATAAACCACTAAAGCACAGAGAGAATATCATGGCATACAAATTTTTTAGTGCTAGGGCATAGAAATTCTTGGTTAACAATCTAGTAGAATTGCAAAAGTTTTCTCATAGTACAGAAGTGCAAATTTTTGCAGGTAAGTACTCTGTGGTTTTCTAAGTAAATTTGAAGTATCTACTATTGTAGAATTTTCTAGGGTTCATTCAAAATGCCTCCTCGAAAAGAGTTTACTAGGCAAATAGATTATTTGAAACATTCTATGCATGATGACTTTCTTGAACAATTCCCCTTATCAGTGCATGAAATAACTAAGGGGAGGGAACTCATCCTGAAACATCCTAAAATAGTTGTAGCAGAGGGTTTTTATGACAAAGCTAATTGGGTAAGAGATGCTCAGGTTTCCATGGGAGGTCTAGAGTTATTCAAGAAATGGTTTTTAGAGCGAAAAATGGATACTCCTATGAGTAATGTTTGGGAGTTTGATATTGGTAAACTAGTAGTCCCCACTATTTTCTTTGATAGTGATTTATTGATGGACCTGGAAAAGAAATATGATCCTATTACGAGATGGGTTAAAAATCATTCTGGAATCAATCTTTTTAGGGTTTTCCCTAAGCCGTTCAGTGAGGTTTTCAACCCTAACCCTAACCACGTTGTGCATGAAATCATTGATATGGATGATCTACAAGCCATATATGATGCGCAAAAAATTTATCTAAGAACAAGACCACTACAGGAGAATGCTGCCAAGGTTGGTAATTTTCTTGTGATTAGAGCCAGTACCCTAGAGCCATTATTGAGAAGACATTTCAACTTGAGAGCTCAAGCACTGTATTTTTCTCTTTGCAAGATTTTGGGGATAGATGAAGGTTATCAAATTCTAGGTTCTATTGTCCTTATAATGGCTCAAACCCTTCAATTTGGAATGAGTACCACTCTGGATTTTGCCACTTTTCTATCAAAAGAGATTCACAATGGTTTGGTTGGAATAGCAAGGGGAAAAATAAACAAACCATTCTGTTGGTATTCATTGTTGATGCATGTATGCTTATTCAAGGGACACACTTTCTTCTCTAAGGGTATGGAGTTGGAAACAACCATGGATGGAGAAAGGAATCTAGTGCAGTTATGGAGTGTGGATATGACTTCAGAATCCATAGATGCTAGTTATGTAAGGTTTGATAGATTTTTCGCATCTAGGATGAGATTTCTTTTGAGAGGGGACAGCCCCAAAATTCCACAAGCATTGTTGGAATTGATTAGACCTAAAGATCATGCACAAGGGCTGTTGGCTAGTCATAATTGGGGGGATATAATCCCTTATAATGTTTCAACTTTGATAAGGGTATATGGTTTTATGGGAAAGCCACATGTGTTGCCTTTTCATGTGCCTTTGAAGATTGGGATTGTTGAGCTCTTGTGAAAAATAGGCACTATAGATGAGAGGGAATTGATTAACAAGGGCACTTTCTTTCCAATTGTTATTGTAGTGCATGATTTTGTCTTTGTTAGAAAAGGGTGGAAGCACCCGAATTTGTTTTTGGATAGATATAACATGGTAGAGTCTCATGCCAGATTCAGTGACCCTGAAGGACTCTATGACCTTTCAAAACAAAGGGTAAGAGCTTCCCATATGGTACATTAGGTTTACTGTCCAGAAGATATAATCAGAAATATCTTCACATTGCAGGAACAAGAATTGAGAAAAGAGAAATGGATAGTTTTCAATAAGACCTTGGAATTTATTAATGCTTTTGGCCCCCAGTATGACCAATTGAAAGACAAGAAATACTGGGGAGCTAAAATACAAGCATTAATGAATAATTTTGCCATAATAATTCAAACCATGAATGAAAAGAAAGCTATGTATGTTGAAACACATCCAGACAAGGCTGTAGAAGTACAAAGAAGAATAAGCAATAGAAATGTGGCAGCTCCTGGCCAATATACATTGCAGAAGAGGGCAGGTTATGCTATGATTCGAAATGTGCAACAAGAACCCTCTCATCAAAAGCAAAGGTCAAGAAGCCCATCTGTAGCCTGCTCTCCAAAAAGGCAAAAATTAAAGTAGAGGTCTTCTGCTTCTCAAAAGGAACAATACTCCCCAAGGCAACCCCCAATCCATATAGATGATGAAGCATCTCTAAGGGAATAGCGTAGACAAATGGGTGGAGAAGGGGATGTGATTGTCACTTCTACAGACTTGGATGTTGGAGAGCTATAAGAACCTCCTGTACCTTCCTTGGACCTAACCATTGCTGATTATCAAGGTAAGGAAATTGACCCAATAGTTGCATAGGCTTCTGAAAGATTTATTAATGATGTAAATTTTGTAAGATCTAGGGCTTTTGCTCAGTTTTTTTGGAGATTAAATATTGGAAATTTTGAGAAAGCCTGTGAGAAAATCAAAGCTAAGAACCTAGATAAACCTGACTCAGTTATTAAGGGAGAGGTGAAGTCAAAATTTTTGAATGATTTTGCCCAGTTTACTCCTGAAGTTGGGAGAAAAATAGTTAGCTAGTCAGGAGTCCTCCTTTTGCCAGAATGGGATATAGCAAATGAAATTATTTTTGACTCAGTAAGGAAGCAGAAAGATGTTCAACTAACAACTGCTGAAGAGATATTATAGGCTCATAGAGGAGTCAAATTTAGTGATGACCACCAAGCCCTTGTTATATGGTCTATGGAAAAGAGGGAAAATACCAAGCTGCATGAGTTTCCAACTGTAGAGCATACTAGTACATTAACAGTATATAGGGCTAGTGAAGTAAGTAGTAAGAAAATAATGGGAATAGCCTCAGAAGTGCTAAAATTTGGTGGTGTTGTATCTAGCTAGGAAGAAGATAAGTTTACCCAACTCAATGCTAGGTTTGAAGAAGTTTTAAAAGCATATGAGTAAAGGGGTATATAGATACAGTCACTAGAAAATAAAGTGTCTCAAATGGAGAAGATACTTGGGAAAAGAAAGGTGGGAGAATCTAGTGCACCTAGAATTGCATACCCTCCACAGTCATTTGATAGAACAACCCCTATTGTTGAAATACCAGACACCCCTAAAAGGCCCAAATTCTATACTATAGAGGACTTTGAAGAAGAAAAAACCAAATTACTTGAGTTGTAGGTAGAATTAAGAAATCAATATGAAGGAAAATTAAAGTAGGGTGTGATGTATTTAAGGGATAAAATACAATGGTCAACCTTCTTTGATCAATTGACAAGAATTTCAGCCCTCATGGATGAGTTGAATAGAGATAAGGATGAATTGGCTCCCCTTGCATAGAAGTGAAGGGAGAGGAATAATGATATCACAATTATGTGTATATTTTCCATCCAAATGCCTTATCATCAAGTAGAGAAAATTTTTGATTTGTTAAATAAGCTAGAAGATTTTGATGATAAAAGGGATTCTTTGCAGAAGAGATTAACACTTTGTTTTTCCCAGTATATTGCTGAAAAATTCACTTTATTTCCTTGTGCATTAGAATATTTTGATACAATAAAAGAAAAGGAAAAGTGGAAAAAGGAGTTGGATGAGTTATTTTATGAAAGAATCAAGAACATCATGAGTGAAATTGGCCATTGGTTCTGGGCAAGGACAAACCAAGAGTTATTAAAGATACAATTATTTTATAATGCTATGAGAAAAGAGTTTGATGATTTAGAGGAAATTGAAAATTCTTTAGTGATTATACAACAAGAAACTCTAAATTTTAATTGGCCAGATGATGCTGCTTATAATAAATGGAAAAATTAGTTTGTAGAACAAATGTCAGAAGGTGATGAGGAGGAAGATGCAAAAGTAAAAGTTACCCTCATAGTTAGTAATGAAGACATGGAAAATCCCCAGATTAAAGTAAGTTTTTAGGTAGTTGAAGATGAGACGTCACTTTTTAACCTGATGGCCACTTACTCTGAGGATGAACAATAAATGAAGAATCAAATCATATTTTCTTGTCTCAACAGTTGAGAAGCATAATAGAAAGGGACCCACCAAGGAATGTTTGATGTAATATCTTTTTTGTTATTGGCTTTTGTCTTATATGACAGACATTTTTCAGTATCTTTTAGAAGACACATGTCACTTCCTTTTAGCTTGAAGCTTGTTGTATCTCACACTATTTAAGTGAGATTCCAAGGCTAAAGAATGGTCTGAATTCTAATTTTCTAAGTGATATACTTAGTCTGTCTTTGGTCCAAATTTTTGAAAGCAAGTTTATGATGCATTTTCTCTATCAATTCTCTAAGCATACATGAATATAGAATGAGCTGTGTTTCTTTTTGAAGGTCATTCTGAGTCTATTGTAAATGATATACCATTTTCAAAGAAAATGAATACAAATTGTGAATTGTCCCCATATTAGTTCTTTCTGAATCTTGTCTCCTTCTAATTACTTGGTTGTCTTGATATTGTATAAGTAAAGGCCTGTGCAATTGAATGCAATCTAGTTAGGTTGTATATCTGTTTATCACTTCTATTAATTCAATGGATTAAATAAAAGCTTTGATGAATGTGATAAGGTTTCTTTAGTAATGGAAAGGGTTTTGAATGATAAATTTTGATAAGAATTGCTGATAGAATTTTTTGTAAGGCAACAAGTTAGATCTAAGAATTTGCTTTAGACTCTGAACCCCAATGTATTAGGTACTGATCAAATTGATTTAGCTAAAGGAGAAGTATGTCACAAATGGTTGTCAAAAATGCAGAATTAAATTAATTTTACTTTTGTTTCCTATAGATCTTCAAAGCTGTCCAACACTTGTCTCCATGGAATGTTTTAGCTTCAGTTAGCCACTATTGTTAAGAACATCTGCAGATTTATAGAAGGAATTTTGGCAATTTCTGTTATATGGGATGTGTTTATCAGCTTATTAAGAATTATGTATGTGTTTGAGGATTTTGAAATGAGAATCAGAATGAAACTAAAAATAATCCTCATACAGTTTTCCTAGTCTTGAATCATCCCTAGGTATAACAACCCTGGTTTTGCAGAGCCAAAAGAGTAGAAAACCACCTTTGGTTTTGTCGAAGTTGGCTCCAAATTCTTTACACATGCAATTGTTAACATGAATTGGCTGACCTTTAGATTGTATAAGTATTATCATTTTGGTATTAAGCATTTTGTTTCTTAGTAGTTTTAGTCCTTTTAAAAAACCCCAATAGGTCAATGGTCAAAGGTCAACCTATGACCCAATTAGACCCATAAGAATGATTCTAATATGTCCTTCAAACAGTTTTGAGAACTTATTAAACAACATACGAAAACCCATCATAGAAAACCACATACCAAATCAAACTAAATGGTTATAATCATGAATTAATGTCATTCGATGCATTTAGAGGGTACTCAACTTAGATACTTGTCCTAATTTTCAATTAGGACAAATGGCTTAATAGTTTGGGATTTGGACTCAAGAATTTATCTCCCCTCTCTTACCATTGAGGTAATATGATAGGGTACGCTCATCTTGGAAATTCAGGGAAGTCGATATCGAGTATCTACAACCTACAAAAAATCCACGCATGTACAGACACAATATTCTAAGCTAAACAGGCAATGGTAGGAAGTGGTGCATCATGTAGATCTTGACTAGCAGGTGACTATGACTCCCTTCCTTAACCACATCAGAAATGCCATACATAAAGAAAAAAACACACACACCATACACATGCAAGTATGGGGTATGTATCTATAAGAAAACACCTAGGATAATAAACCATCTAAATAATCCTCATCAACAATTGAAATCATAGAATAATCATCATGCATACATGAAATATAGAGTGCTAAGTAATCTCATCTTTTAATCAACTAAATGTAAAACAATATCTAATAATCTCAAGATAATGCTATTAAACATCAAGCATAAAACTAGCCTAAAAGAGTTCAGCAATGATAATAGAAATGTGGACTAGGGGCAAGCACTACATATCAAAACATGAATGTATGAACTGATCTCAATTTCCCTTAGGACACTTAACCCATAAAACATTAATTTATATCCATCACCATAATCATCAAAGACCATAACTTTCTATCACCTAGTTACGTAGGTGTACCCTAGACAACACACACAATGTTTATGATTTAAACCATAATTTTGAGCAATCAAAAAACTTATCCTAATGCACAAGTATGACCTCTTGTAAATAATACACTAAAACCCTTAACACATCATAATGTACATTTAATATTTTAAAATTAAGCTACCTTAAAGATACTTCTACTGATTTGATATCTTGTCTTAAAATTTCCCTATTAATCTTAAAAGGGTAAGTATTAAATTACATTATTGCAACAATCTTCAAATAATTTTACATAAGATATTATAAATTATCATAATTTCCTCTACTTGGTTTCAAGCAATAACCATGAAAATTTCTCATAACATCATATTTTTGTGCTCATATATCTATTCAAGTCTGCTAAAAATGATTTTAACAAGAAATTCATATTTAAATAAGTACATATGAGGAAGGATCTTAAATAGAACTCTTGAATATTGATTTACCTCTATATTGTTATCATAAATATTGAAAGTAGAAAAATATAGATCACATTACAAATTACCTCTAATGGATGAATTCCATTTTGTAGATAATAACACACTATAGTAGGAAATAATATCTACAACTAACACATTCATTGTCATATTTTTACTAGGGATTGGACCCAGATTATGTAGTACGGCCTTAATATAACCAATTAAAGGAACTCCTCATGAATTCATGAAATGAAACCTCCCATGAGGAGCATCAACATTGAACCCCATTTCTTTCATAATCTAAACCAACATCACAATAGTTAAGGCTCACAAATATATCATATAATTTTTGAGTCTTTTTCATTAGTGGTTATAGTTAGAGAATGGTTTCACATTTCCATAACAAGAACCAATAGAACCATCTAAATACATATAAGGAATTTGAGAAACTAACCCTATGATTTTATACCTCTCTCTCCTTTTCTATCTCCTCTATCCTTATCTACTTGGTTATCATTTTCTTTCTCTATCTCAACTGATAAGATACCTCTAATCCATGATAATTCTTTTTCTTTATGTTCAAAAATTCTCATCATTTCAAGAAAAGTACTTCAATAACATTTTGAGATAATAATTTTAGCATATATACAACAACATATAAATAGGTATAGTAATTTCTTTATGGGGAGCATATTGACCTTGTATTTTCTTACAAAATTCAATTTACCTTTTTTTCTTCATATCTTCTGCAATAGGAGTCTAGAAAACTTTCAAATCACTTTCCCTTTAGATGTAAAAATTTCACTCCTAGAATTAATAAACTTACTATTCTTAGCCCAAACCTTAACATTTCAACATTCTCTATCTTATCAATATTCTTGTACTTCTTATGTAGATCTTTTGCCTCACCCTTTCCTCATCTTATATTAACATGTTATCAAGATTACTGTTCTCATTTCTAATAACCCTATTCCTCAAAATAGTAATTTCTACTTTCCTTGGTAAGTATGTCTACTATTATTTGTACAATTTCAACATTTGAAGGCCTCTTCAGTGAAACAAGTACATAACCATTCTCAACATTGCATTGATTTACAATAATTGCTTCATTAGTATCAGAAAATACTTTCCAATAAACAATTGATTTTATCTTTCTTTACTCTAGATGGCATGTTGATCATTAACTTCATCGGTAAAATCAAGTTCATCTCATAAATGTGAATATGTCATGAGACAATCTACATCATCACAAAATTCAATAATCTTAGCTTCCCCAACCTCATTTTTAGACATTGCTTGTGCTAAAAAACAATATTCAAGACTCAGAGGTGATTGCAAGGCCATACACTAAGGAGCATCTTCAATAAAATTTATTGTAATTCATTTTCAAGGATCAAAAGTGGCTTCTAAATTGGTTTTTTTAATTTTTTGCACAAACTTCCCATCTTCTCACTCAGTATTATAAGTGAAATTGTGTAACTTATGTTTGAAGCTAAATTATTGTACATAGGTCTCTCTCCATCCCCATCCTTCTCATTTTTCTAGTTTGCAAGCTTAGGGTCTTTCAACACATATAACACCTTATCTAGCTTGTTTTCTTTCTTAGGCTTATTATTGTTGTTGGTCTCTAATTGGTTTTAAAAATTGAGTGTCCATACACTTTAATTATTTAGTTAGTGCATGGTGAATAAGTAGTACATACTAAGCACAAAATGTATATAATAGTTCATGCTGAGTCAATAGTGAGTGCCAAGTCAGTCATGTGCTGAGTCACTCAAGTGTTGAGAAAATAGTGTATGTAATTCAAGAGCTGTATAGATAGTGGATGTCAACTGATATAGATGTCAAGCCAGAGTACAAAGAATAGTATATGTCAAGTATTAGATGTTGAGTAGGATAGTTTTGTCATAGTTGTTTGTAATGGCACAAACAACTATGTCAACCATTTTTGAGACAACTTTAGGATTGAATTATGATATTTGGAGATAAGGATGAATCTTAATTTGAATTTCTAATGCATGGCATGCAACCAATCAAAAACATGGAAGGTTTAAGTGGCAAAATGGATGAATGAAATCTAGAGATTCATACCTAACCCTAAGTCACCAAAGTATTCTTGAGGACAAACCCTATACTATCTATGTTGTGAAGAGAGAAACTTGAGCATGCAAAAACAGAGCATTCATGCTGGTTAAGGTGTTATTTATAGAGACTAAATTTTAGAATCAGTTAAGGGAGAACAAAGGAAATGAAAAACATATAGCAACAAGAGATTTGATTAGAAGGGTCAAGAATACATCTGTATAAAGTTTTTCCATCATTAGTCAATCAAGTGCTAACTTCATGATCATTGTTGAATCATTCTAGAAGGTGAATCAATTAAATCTCTTAATAGAGTAGTCCTAATAGGTTGTACTAAAATCTTTTAACATGGTACTTTATTAATTGTGAGTTGAAGTCCTTTAACTAGACACACTTCTAATAGGATTTTGAAATCCTTTAACAGGGTAAGGCCTAATAGTCTTTGTAAGCCTTTAATAGGGTAAAGCTTTCATAGGGTAGATTATGTCTCATGATCAAATATTGAAACATTCATTAGATACACTTTAGTACTGCAGTAGTGAAGATTTGTGGGTGTCATCCCCACCCCAGTTTTACCTTCTCATTAGAGGTTTTTTGGGTAATCATATTTGGTGTCATGCATGTGTGAATATTTACTTCCTTTCAAGTTTTAGATGTACATTCTTTAAATGATATTTCAGTTTACTTAGTGAATGTATGAGATGGATGTGTGGTGAATGTTTTAAGGGACAAAGTTTAAACTACTAATTCACCATAAGTTTACCTCTCCTATTGTAAATTCCAAGAATTGGTATCAGAGCCTAGTTTTGGAAATAAAAATATTTTTAGGGAAAGATCATTGAGAATCAATCAATCAATATACAACTCATTCTAAATCAACTGGATGAAAAAAGAGAATAAATAAATAAATATTTGAAGAGAAGGAAAGAAATTGCTATTGAGGAGGGTGACACACAATATAGAGAGATAGACAAGTTACTGAGATATTTGCTAATGGAGACTCCAATGAATTTGATGCAACAATTGTAGATCTAATGGAGAAAAACAAAGCCCAAGTTCAGGAATTTAGAAATCTTAAGTTAGAGAAAGCTACTATGTGAAGTGACTAAACAAAAGAAAAGAGATATGGAAGACAAAGCCATGATTGAATATGAGAAAAGATTTTTGACAAACAAATTGAAAGAAAAGTCATTAGAGCTAACCAAGATTTCCAACATGCAACTGGTTACTCTAAGCCAAATGATGAATGTCAACTATGAATTGAATGTTAAGGACATTGAGATAACAACATTGAAGCTGTAGAATGAGAAATTGTAAAGTGACCTAAAAAGGAAAAAGGAATCTACTGAAAGTTTCAATAAGCCAAATGAAGCCAACAAATAAATACTTTGAACAATTATGGAGATCACATAGATCCGGTAATGACATATTTGGATTGGGATACACAACTACTAAAAAAGGAGAATCATCCAGAAATGTTGAAGAAAGAAACAACAAAGGTAAGAATGTTAAAACCTATTTGTCATAATTTTGGTAAGAAAGGTCATACTACTAATGTGTGTAGGAGTAAGACTATAAATCAAGTATAAGAGCATGGTTCTCTATCACAAGTGAAACAAACAAGGACATCAAGCACATGACTGAAGAACCAATATCATGCACACACAAAGATTTGAAGGATATTTTTATAGCTATTAGAAGTATGGACATAGAGCCCTTGAGTGCAAATACAAAACCAAGTGGTCATCAAACAGGCAAACAAAGGTAAGGAATAAAGGAAAATTTTATAACTAGGAGTATAACACAAAGTATAGCTATCATTATCATCAAGAATATGGACATATTCCTAAGAGTTGTATTAGGACACATTTTAGAGAGGACTACAAAAGGTAGTTGAGTCAAACCACATGTTTTAACTATTTGAAGATTGGTCACATCAGTCACTATTGTCCAACAAGGTCAAAGGCACCAAGTTGTGAATTTGATAAAGACAAAGGAAAGGTAGATGTTATTAATGCCAAATATGAGATGAACAAGACATGGAAGAAAAAGGATGGTTGCAACACATCAAATGGAGAAGAGATCACTTCACCAAATGGATCAGGTGATCACACCTCATCAAACTAAGAAATTAAGAGGCATGTGAGACTCATATTCAAAAGTTATATCATACATCAATTCCGAAATGACTTAGTATTGGAAAAGACTATATGAGCATGAACACAAATGTAAGATGTTATTTGGAATCCAAGAAAACCAATAGGTCGATGGTATTACAAATTGGTGAATTCATTGAATAATTGGGAAGGAACATTGAATCACTTATGATTGGCTATTTTGAGGATTTCAAGAAATCAATGAAAAGAAGATTGAGAATTCTAGTGTCACTAGTAAAAAAAATTATGATGATATATATTTTCTAGTGGATGCTAACTATACATTTGTCTAAGAAACAACACCAAGGGTGGGATGGTTAGGGCCACTTAAATATGAGATCAATGTAGATGAGGCCTCTATAGCTATAACAACTTTACTACCAAAATAAGTTGATAAAAATGCAAAAGAATTTGGAACCTATGAAATGGACAAATCCAAAATCACCATGGAATTGAAAACTACCTCAGTTATTAAGAAGAAAGAGAAGTTGGTGAAGAAGCTAAAAGAAAAATTTGGTGAAGGTGACACAAAGGAAGATGAAGAGGATAAAGAGAATGAAGAAAGCCAAGCACAAGTACCTTGAGCTTTAACACTAGGAATGAGTAAAGAACAACCAGAGGAGAAGAATGAATGTTTTGAGGGAGAAGAAGTTGAGGAAGCACCTACCTCCTTAGACCAAAAGAAGAGGAAGGCTAAGTCCCAACCAATGGCAAAAGAAAAGAAGGTAGCTAAGCCAAGTCATCCCAAAATTTCTACACCTACTACAAGGGCTAGTACACATGCTACTGCACAAAAGGCTAAAGAAAAGAAAAAAACTAATAGAGCAGAGAGGTGAAATGTAGAAAAGACCAAGAAGCAAGTATATTGCACAAGTAGAATCTAATGAGGAGAAAATAGAATTAGATAAAAACAACCAATTCAAAGTGGTGAGTCACAATCCTTTATCAAACTTAAAAAATTTGTGTGAAAATATTAAGAATAGTGCAGATTTATCACGATTTTCTCATGTTGATTTTGATAATCATGGAAAAGTTGAGAAAGATCAAGTAGAGGAAGCTATATATGCCATGATGGAAAATTTCAAGAAATCCCCATTATAAATTGCCAACTCAATGCCTAAGAGCTTAGATGAAAGAGAAGAGTAGAAATGACACTATTGCTTAAACTTAGAGAGACAAATAAGAAAGACTTAACTTGCACAAGTGATGCCTAAACTCAGCAAGGCATAGATTACTAAAGCCATGAAGAAATATGCAGTTAGGTTTGTACCTAGATATAGAGCCTTTAGAATTCTACAAAACAATATTGAAGATATAGTTAAGAAGTCCACATAGACGTGGAAGGTAATTTATGGACTTGCTACAGTAAAGAAAGGTGAACAAGAGCTTAATTAAGTTAAGGATGATGATGAAGATGATAATGAAGAAACTATTGAGGGTGAAACATAAATGAAAGAAGATCACAAGGCAATAGTTGAGGCAGAGCAACAAGAGGAACAAAGTGTACAAGATACACAATTGCCTAATGTCATCCCTCATCATAAAACAAGTGCAATTACTAAAACAATTACAATTAAGGATGTATCTAATGTCACAACTTAGAACTTAAATCCCCTTATAGAGGATGATCTCAAAAGGATACTTGATCAGTCCACACTATAGGAAAAACTATGTGATAATCCTATATTAGTGAGTGTGGATGAGATACAAAAAACAATGACTAAAACAACAAGGGAAGAGGTGAATACACAAGAACCACCTACTATTACCCCTCAAGTCACTAATGTACAACTTTTGGATTAGGTACCTAAAGTTACATCTAAGAAAGTAGATACGACTACAAAGGACATAGTGGAAACTCAAGCCACCAGAGAAAAAAAGAGTCAAACAGGTGAGATAGACTTATCTGCACCCATAGCACAAGTACAAGTTGCACCACAAGACATCATATAATTCAAGGATAAGAATAAAGAAATAGAATTAACACCTAAGGTGAAGTAGAAAGTTTCCATTCAAGCCCTGGTAGTAGTACCAAAATTTGGCACTCCTACTCACACTCTTCAGAAGTCAAGCACTAATACAACACCATGGCAGATCTCAATGCCAAGCCCGAGTTCATTAAAGGTTGAAAAAGTGATACAATATGGAGATATGAGCCTTGATGAAGAAATTATTTTACCAAAATATAATTATGATACAATTACAATTGAGTAGACGGGTATATTACAAGAATCCCTATCAAGAAAGAGAAGACGAGAACTGCTCACAAAGGAGCACAGGTAGAAGCAAGCATTGTAGGACATCAAAGAAATCTTTTTAGATGCATTTAGTTTGTCAACTCTAGATGAGACCAAGCCACTAATTGAACAACTGCAACATATAGTACAGAAGGTTAATGATACAAACCTAGACACAAATGCTAAATTCCTAGAATGATTAGAAAATAATTTCAAAAGAAAAGTTAATGAGAAAATATTAGGTGATATAGCACTAATACAATTTGCATTAGAAACTAAATTAGAAAGTGTGAAGAAGTTACTTGAGAACATTTTCTTGCTGTACACCAATTTGTGCAATCCTACACTCTTCACACAAGACACTAGTAGTCATATCTTGAGTCTGGAAAGTTAGATTTGTGCATCAAGTGCAAAATTGCCTATGACACCAGCTCAAAGTGAAAAACACTTTAGAACATTGCTACAAACCTAGAGTTAGTTGGCTACATTATCAAAAGAAGAAGCCAATATAAGGGCTAAACATACTAGCATCCAAGAAAATTTGACCCCACATATAGAGATCTTGCACAAGAAATTAGGATATGCTAAAGTTCTCATGAAGAAAGATCCAAATCTTTCAACTTTAGATGGCCCAGTTCACCTTACTATCGAGCTAGCTATCCAAATCAAATCCTTGGATGTAGCATGTGAAAGCTGGGATGCAACTCTCAAGATTATATCAGAGGTCCATAAATCCTTTTTGGGAAAACACACTATATGTGTATAGCCCATTTGACATAAGTGTCAAAAGGGGGGAGAAATAAATAGGGGAGATATAGAGATTTTGGAGAAATGGATAGAGGAAATATAAGAGAGAAAAGGGGAAAATAAGCTAAGAGGGAGCAAGCACAAACAACATAAAGTCAAAGAGAATTAGTAGAGAAATATTTTCTCAGCAAGAGTACATAATTCTTAATATAGAAAAAACCTATCAACTCAGGGGGAGTTATTATATTTTGAGGTAAAAGTTGTTGCCAAATTTTGAAATTTTGAATTTTTATATATTAGTCGAACAAGAGATATGTTATGATCATAAGGATAAGGATATTAATACATGAAAAAGTGTTTTTGACACTCATTTCAAAGGGGGAGATTGTTGGTATGAGATTGGTTTTGACAAGTGATTGTCCACACACTTCAGTTATTTACTTGGAGCATACAAAATAAGTATTACATACTAAGCACAACATGTATATAATAGTTCATGCCAAATCCATAGTGAGTGCCAAGCCACTCATGTGCTGAATCACTCAAGTGCTGATTAGACATTATATGTTGAGTGATTCAGGAGTCGTGCAAACAATGGATGCTGAGTGATACAAACATTAAGCTAGAGTATAAAGAATAGTATATATCGAGCATCAGATGTCGAGTAAGAAAATTTCCTCATAGTTGTTTGTAATGGCACAAATAACAATGTAAACCATTTTTTATCCAACTTAAGGATTGAATTATGATATTTGGCAATAAGGACAAGTCTTAATTTGAATTCCCAATGCATTGCATGTAGCCAATTAGAAAAAGGGAAGTTTTAAGTAGATAAATGGATGAATAATAGCTATTGATTCATACCTAATGCTACATCACCAAAGTCTTCTTAAGGAGGAGAAACCCTAATCTATCTATGTTGTGAAGAGAGAAGTTAGCATGTGAAAACAAAGTATTCATGGTGGATAAGGAGTTATGAAAAAAGACTAAATTGCAGAATCAATTAAAGGAGAATAGATGAAAGGAAGAAGGATCAAGAATATATCTATATAGAGGCGATATGTCATTAAGCAATCAAGTGCTAATCCCACGATCATTGTCGAATCATTCTATTAGGTGAATTAGTTAAATCTCTCAACAGAGTAGTCCTAGCAAGTTGTACTGAAATCCTTTAATAGGGTACTTTCTTAATTGTGAGTTGAAGTCCTTTAACCAGGCACACTTCTAACAAGGTGTTGAAATCATTTGATAGGGTAAGACCTAAGAGTCTTTCTAAGCCTTTAACAAGGTAGACCTTTCATATGGTAGATCATGTCTTATGATCAAATGTTCTAACCTTCATTGGATACACTTTATTACTAAAGTAGTGAAGATTTGTGGGTGCCATCCCCTCCCCAATTTTACCTTCTCCTTGAAAGGTTTCTAGGTAATCATATCTAGTGTCATGCATGTGTGAATGTTTACTTGCTTTCATGTTTTAGATGTACATGCTTTACATGATATTTCAGTTTACTTAGTGAATGTATGAGATGGATGTGTGGTGAATATTTTAAGGGACAAATTTTAAACTACTGATTCACCCCACACCACCCATTCCCCACCCCTGATAAGTTTACCTTTATTATTGTAAATTCCAACAATTGTTGAACTACCTATAAATTTATTTCTTATGTAGTTCTCAACCTGGGGTTATCCCTTTTCTCAAGATTCCTAAATATCCTTGTATTAATTTTGATATTGCCAACATTTCTAAATATATCCCTTTATGTTTTTGGATTTTTTCCCAAGGCCCCTTAAATTATAAGAAATATTAGAATCATGAAGATTAACATAAGTTGATAAGCATACATTTTCATCCAATCACATAAATTTCTTAATTTTATACATAGCCTTTTTAAACTTGGTGTTAAACTAGAAAACCTCTTCATTACACATCTTTTTAATATTATCAAACTTATTCAACAAAAAAATTTCTTTGATTTAATCAACATATTTTTCCTTAATGAAATCTTTAAAAACCTCCAAAGATGCAATATTTTCACATGGAAGTCCTCTAAATCAATCTCAAGAATGTTTGACTAAAAATTTAACAAATAAATGGATAACCACAATTTTATTCTTTACTTCATAATAATTCAACATGTTATTAAAATTTTTAAAATTTTCTTTAGGATTTATAACATTAATTCCTACAAATTTCGTTAGCTTGTCTCTTAACTCTTTAGGGAGAAAAGTAGGGTACTCATTATACTTCAAATAATTTTTTTTATAGTTTTAAATATTTATGGGTCTTCTTTGTGGGTGACCATTAACATGAGCTCCTAGACATCAATCAATCTATTGTAAAATCATTGATGAATACTAACCACCACATGCATTATTTTTAAAACTCTTTCAAATAGGAAAAACCATGAAGCACAAGAGAAGGTTGGAAAAAGTTTTCTTGAAAAAAAGGAGGAAGATATATTAATAGAAGGAGAACCACTAGATTGTTTCAAGAAAATAATTTTATTTTTTATCTCCAAGGTTATAGCTTTCATTTCTTCCTTCAATAATAGCCTTGCTATAACCTCAACTTTTGTCTAAATTTCTCCAATTCAAGATCCAACCAGAATAAATGATTAACACCTTTTTCACTGGCTCAAAAACTCATCAATATTTATAGTGATGACCTTTTATTTCCCTTTCCCGTTATCTATTTTATCAACCTCATGCACTGAATGTTTTTTATGATAGTCCTAACTCGAGGCTTTTTTTGTTCAAGCAACTGATAGACACAAGGACCTTCATCATCATTTTAAGATTCCTCATAATTTATATCTATCATATCTATAATTTTCTTCTTAAGCCTATCCTATTGAACTATGGTCTTCCTAATTTCATTTTCATATATTTTTGCCTCTTAGTCCTTAAGGGATTTTCCTATTTGGCTTGTCTACCTAAATATTTGAGTGGACAAAAAAATCTTTAGATTCTAGCTAAGTGCTTTTGAATTTAGATGATACACTCAAATTGATCAAACTATTCTCCCTCTAAATTTTCAAACTTCTATAATGGATATATGAACCTAAAGCCACATATGCAAAATTAGATTTACTATTATGAGGGGCTACACTTTCATTGTAGGATCTCCTATTATCACCCTTATATGTAACTTGAGTTACTCCTTTAATTTTTTGTTCTTGCACCAGAGGAAAACCAAATTATCATATGCAACTGCACTATTATATTTTGAATCCTTAGAAGAGGATTCACTATTGACTTTTTCATATTCAAAAACCCTATCCAAGTCTTCATTCTTTGGTCTTTATGAAGATGATGAAGTATTAATTATTATAGATTCTTCTTTTTTTATCCACCTTTACGGATATCATAAATCTCACTCTCTAATTGTTCCCTTGGAGGTTCCTTCATCCATGACCTAGTAAATTTCATTTTCATTTCTTAGTATCCTCTTTAACATAATTTTCTATAAGGACTGGTGTAGAGATTTGAATCACCAACTAATGGAATATTAAGAAATATGTTTTATATCCTTAACAAGGACACCCTAGAGATTGTAGACCCTAAATGAATAATAAGGACAAAATATCTAGAAACAAGTACACTACTCTTTCAATACATGGAAAATATGTTAAATAACCCTGTGAAAACATCAAATGGAAAATATTTTTAGAGAATATTGTTGAAAAGGAAAGGATCAAGCTTAACTATAAACCTAATCAACACAATAGTTTTGAATATCTCCCTATTAGAGTTTTCATTTTGTTTGTTCCCAAAATGATTTTAGACTCTAGAGGATACCAATATATTTCACAATAAATTATAAGGAGAAAACTAGGTCAAATTATAAAATTATTTTGATATATTGGACAAACGAACATGGATAAAGTACTCCTCTAAACTTTTTTCTTTACAAAACTAGGACATGTATACCTATATATTCAGTCTACTAATAGTTTCACTCAAAACTTGCTTGAATTAATAGAGTAGCCTATCTCCTAAAACTAATAAATAATAAAATAAAATACTAAGTAATGGCTAGTCACACATTGATTCTCAATTGCTTGAATTAATAGAGTAGCCTATCTCCTAAAACTACTAAATAATAAAATAAAATACTAAGTAATGGCTAGTCAAACATTGATTCTCAATTGGTATGGAGTATAAGGCATGCATACCATGCACATACCAGAAATTGGAAGGATTTTAATTCAAAAGATGGTATACCTAGATAATAGGAAATAAAAATAATAATAATTATAACAAATTTATAGTGGGTAACACTATAATGAACAACTCACAACATGAACATAATGAGTTTGAAAATGTTCCAATACTTGAATTATTAGTAAACTACAACAACAACCATTCATACAACTCAAAATCAAACTTCTTATAAGTATCATTTTCATAACCTGATGAGCCTATGAATTTTCTTTTACCATTTTAATTGAATTTTTATCAAAGCTTAAAATTAAAACATATACACATGAAATAAATGCAATGATTTGACTAAGATCTTTGAATTACTAAATTTAGAAATCATAAAATTAATACAAAGAAGAGCATCATTATTGAATTTTCTTTCATTTAAATATGAGATCATCATTGTCACACATTGATATGCTTGCAAAAAATAAGATTCAAACAAAACAAGACTGAAATGCTAAAATTTGATTTTCTTTCATGATATGTTATACACTATTTATAACATCTCTTATATTTGACTCATAATAGACCCTACACACTTAATTTGAACAAAAAGAAAATTAGCCTTCCAAAGTGGTCTTGAAAATTCTTGTATAGTATTAGAATTGACTACAAGCAAATGATCACTAAGAAAATAAAACTTAAAAAGAGTGTTTCACTTTTTTGCCTACATAAATTTCTTACTTTATAATTCAAATATATTCACACTTCATAGATATTAAAAATTACAAAAAGATATTTTAAAATTATTATTATATGATAGATTGTGATGTGACTGTCACCATAATTATTTACTAATTTTATACTGACAATTATACATTCAAAATACTCTTAAAATACTTAGAGCTTTTTAAATATAAAATAAATAAATTTATTAACTACTTATGTTTATATATCTATTTATTATGTCGAGAGGCATAACCTACAGTGGCAGAATGGGAGACTAAAGTGTTGTGACCGTGTTAATGTTAAGTTTTTAATATTAAAAATTGAAAGCCAACTAAGTAAAATTAATATATAAATATACCTTCTATATCTCCTACAATTACCAACTTTCATTCAATTTTCATGAGTTGTATTCTTCTTCCCTCAAAGGCATGGATCAGAAAGCTACTTTCTCTGATTATGTTCACTTCATCATTGCTGTAAGAAAAATTCTCCATTTCACTTAGTCATGTTTTCTCTCTTGAATAAAAAAGACCAAAAAATATGTGGGATTTTGGGAGATGGTTTCACATTTAAAGATCAGCCCAAAATGGGATACAAAATAGATATTGAATATTTTCCAAATCCATTCAAAGTCCTTGCCATTTAAAGTTGCTATAACAATTCTACTTGGCCTAATGTTTTCCGTGGTTAAATTTTAATAAGGACACCTCGGCTCTATTTAGTATCTTTGCAAGTATAAAACTTTGATGTTGAAGTTTTCTTTTCTTGATAAACATAGTTAGCAGCATAATATCTTGATTTCTATGGACCAGTGCTTTAAGACTAAAATCACTCAGTTAGGGCACTGGGTGTTTTATTTTAAAAGAAGACCATATTGAATGTTTTCCACATACATTCAAATTTTGCAAACTTATACCTTCATATTTAATAAAATAGTGCAAGATTTCTCAACATGACAAGACTGTGATGCTAAAAAGCCATAGAATGAGATTGAGTTAAGAAATGGAGTATGGAAATAAAAAGCCCACCTGTTACATCTGTGTTTGAATTCACTCTGTCAATGACATTATATACAAGTTATTGAATTAGTGTTAACATTAATAAAATTAGAGTATGTTGCTTATATCGCCTTAGAAATCAATTTCTTTATGGTCCCACTCTATTTTATAAAGGTTTTTCTATTTTGTTTTTATTTTTTGTTTTGTTTTTTTTTCCTAGAAATCTAATTTTGAGACTTTTCACACCCCTCTTTTCCATATCATTAGATTGATTAGAATCCCTAACATCCTAGCTGAACTTCTTCACTACCAAATTCTCTCCCAAATTAGCAATACATTGGGTATATTAAAGGCATTACAATTGATTTTACCAGGCATAGACTAAAGCACAATTAGAGATCCAAGAATTTAAAGCATCTAGACAAGAAACAAAATTAATTTTGAAAACTAAAAACATGAGTGCAATTAAATATCAGTTCATTGTGGAACAACTGATCAATCCATGTCTTATCTGTGTTTGATCCAGTCTTTATCTACATATAAAAGTATCGATGTCTTATATAATATTTTTGGAGCCGTCCGATAGTGTCTAATTGCAAAGGATTGAAATCTTGTGACAAATACAACCATAACTTGATAAATTCCTCTCTAAGATGAAAAATGAAAACAATATTGCCAAAATGAATGGTAATGTACGATAGTGAATAAATGCAAAATGAATGAAAGTATACAGGTGCTCTAACCAACTGAGCTATCAAAGCTTACATTTGATATTATTGGCTCTTACATTTCTGTCCAAAATCAGAACACTCAAAAAACCAAACTTTTAACAAAAAAAAAGTCAGACTAATAGTTAAAAAATACTTCCTTAAAATATAGCTTATTTAAGTTGGGCTTTAGGTTTCAGTTGAATTAGTGTTAACATTAATAAAATTAGAGTATAGTTTAGGGTTTTGTGTATATTAAATTTGTTTATATCTTTCAAACAATAATAGATTTAGATTAAGATTTATATTAATCTCCATTTTAATTGTCTATAATTTAATACTAAGAGAGGTTTTGTCTATAATTTACTATGAGAAAATCATATTTATTTATGAAATATATTAATCTTTACTTCCATTATTTTTAATAATATATAGCTCAATATATTTTATGTTTTATTTGTTTGTGAAAGATTACTAATTTAAATCCTCTTATTTTTAATGTTATCACATTTAGATTTTCTAAAATGCCTCCTCCAAGACTAAATATTGAGAATGAAGAGCAACAAAGACAGTATCAAAGAGAATATGCTTGGAATTATATGAAATGACAACATGAACAAAGGAATAGTGCTCAAAGAGAGGAAGCTAAAAGTCCTAGAAATGGTGACCAAAAAATACAACACAAGGAATATCCATGAAATTATATGAGACAACGACGTGAACAAATGACTAATGCAGAAAGAGAAGAAGAAAGGAATCATCGAAACCAACTTGATAGAGAAAGACATGTCAAGCGTAGGGCAACTATGACAATGGAAGAGATTGAAGAAGAAATGAGACGACATGTAGATAAGATGAGAGCATATCATACAGAAACATCTCAAGATTACCAAAATATACTGAGAAGACAAAAAAAAAAGATCTATGAGCCTAGACAAGTTGAATGAAAGAGAAATACAACAAATACAACTATGTAAATGTGACTCAATTCAAGGACAAGGTCAATCTCATGAAATGGTGGGTTTAATTCAGATGGGAATTCGATGACAATAGATTGTGTTCTACAAAAACTAACTAATCGAGTAGAGGATATTATGAATGTTGATTTGGGAAATTATAATTTACAACAAGAGGTCACATCACAAATAAGAAGACAAAGACAATTGAAAAGAACACAAAATAGAATGGATAAGCGGACAATCATTACCATTCAAAATAATGGGATTGACTTGAGGACATTACAAATAATGTTTCAAAATGGACTAGATAAACTTGCTATGCCCAATATGTGCTACATTTGTCAAGAAAGTTATCTTTCAATGAAGGTTTCATGGGTCCCTGGAGGCCCTATTTGTCATCGACGTTGACAAGAAAAGAATGAACATCAATTTTTAGCATCAAACAACATGGATCTTGGTCCACAATCATTAGAGCTTTCTAATCTAACACAAATAGAAGAAATGTTGATAGCATGTATCAATTTTACATGTTGCATTGTGGATACTACTAGCTTAGATATCTTTATACATCTATCTAAAACACACCGAGAGATATTTTTATTGAAATAGGTGCCTCGAGCTTGATATCTCTCAGCATGTTTTAGATAGATGTATAAAGATATCTAAGCTAATTTAAATAACACATAACACTCCATAGTCAAGAGGAAATGAAAAAAATAAAGATCTTTACAGTCAACATATTCAGATGGGCAAATTATTTGAGGTTCCAACAGCTATGTCTCCAAGTCTCTTCTTGTTGAAGTCTATAATATTTTTACATGGAGATGGAACACGTATTCACCATGGAAACAGAGTTTCATTGCCTCTTTTCTGCTTTATTATCGACTGGATTGATTGATATTCATTTTGGGTTTATATCATTTGTTTGGAAGAGTAGACAAGTTTTTTTCAATGTGAGGACAAGATTACAATTGTTCATGGGATGCATATTCAATGTCTATAATCAGTAATAGGAATTGAGAATAGGAATGGCTATTCCAATAACAGCTATTTTTTAGAATGGACATAAGCTTATTTCAAGAGCAAAATGGGTATATGTATTCCTATTCCCTATTTCAATTTAAGCACAAAACAGAAAATAGACAACATAATTGTAACTTCTTATTCCTATTCCTATTCCAGCAACCAACGGGACCCTGAAAAAAACAACAACAAAAAAAAAAAACTGAACCGTGGTCGCGTTATTTCCAATCTATCTCCCACAAAAGCAAACAGGAAAGAAAAAAAGGAAAAACAGATAAGAACAAGGACATTGAGGACAAGAAAGATGATGAGAACAGAGACAAGAAGGAATAGAAAGATACTGAAAAATGTCACATTATAACATGTTCTAAGCACGGGCTTCTGCTCATGTCCACTTCACGAAATGGAATATAGTGTGGCCTAAATGTTATCCACCTCCTGATGAAGTTTTGTTTACGTGGAACGAGGAAGATCAAACTTCCTGTTTATCTGTGATACCGTGAATCTTCATTTGGACTATGTGTGATATCAATAAGTGATCAAAACTAGGTATATGAATCACTATTTGATGTTTGCATCTACCCATCTCCTAAATGGAAGGAAAGAAGTATCTTCTGGTCTACTCTTCATAAGCAGTTGTATACATTTAAATGCTAATAGGTCGGTCGGATGAATCTATGAATTTGGTACTCGTGTCGTAGAAATGATATTCGGGCACAAAAGGATGAAGGCAAAATAGACCATGCACCAGCCATTACTGGTCCTCACAACACTTGTTCTTTGCTTGGTGAAAATGACACGTTTGTATTTCCTATCGAATTAGGAATCAATATATAGCAAATAATTATCAGTGAGGTCTACCTGTATGTACGTGTCTATATACGTGGGCGTGCTATACATATACAGGTATAGAGATGTTTTGTGAATAATTGAAATATACATTAATATCTATAATAAAAATATTGTAAACCAATATTTTGATATTCGGGTTGCTAGTGTTGTGTCATTTGTTCTATCAATAGAGATAGTGTCTAGAGCCATTTGTAATAAACTTGGTTGAGAAACACAAACACTATGATTCAATGTATAACTCATACCATTTTTTATATCAAGCTATCTATTGTGCACACATCCAAAATTAATATTGTATTAAAAGGAAACATCTATTTTATAGAAATGTTGTTAAAAATTTATCAAATTGAAAACAAACTCTAATCTACAATATATTTGTACAAATAAAACTTTGATTCAAAGTAACATATAACCTATTATGACGTATATATGCTGACTAAAAAATGGGTGTGAAGGAGAGCAACATGAGCGGGAAGAGGAGCGAGCATGAAATTTTTTAATCCTGCATAGGAAGAAGGGGAAAACACTCATGACAATGATGATCTGGGAGACCAAAGGCGGTTTGAGGTTGCTTGTCTTTGTTCTCTATTTAATAATGGTATTAGAATACTTGGACGGGGGTTTCTTTACCCTTTGTCTCTACTTTTCTATTATCATCCTCATTTTGGGAAGTTTTCCCTTCACTTGAATGTAAGTTGTTGTATCTCAAGTTTTGTGCTCTTTAAGGAGACACATCTATTCATGCATTTGTGAGGGTTGTTTACAGATCTAAGGCCATTCATTCTAGTTATGAGGATGGAGGTGAAGTTTTGCTTGCCTTGGTTTTGGTTGAGTTACTTTTCTCTAAGATCCTTGCAAATACTAGACTGACTCTGAAAGATGACAACTGTCAACTTCTTGTTTGGGGAGATTTGCTACTAATGGATCTTTTTTTTCTATCAACAACTAGGTTATTTTTGTGTACAAGAAGATCTTTGTCAGGCATGCCCTCTCCAAAGGTTTTTTTCAGCTTTCTTTTGTGGGAAACTACCAATGTGTTGTTGGTTTCCTCTCTTTTAACTATAATGATAGTATCTTTTAATTTCTTTCCTCCATATGATAGGGTGATTATTGGAAGTTTTAAAGGGCTCACTTTGATCCCTCATTTGTGTTATTGGTATAGCTTGTAGCTTTTGAGGGAGCTTTTCCGATGATGATCTTTGAGAATACTAACAATGTTTGGTGGCCTGGTTGCTTTCAAACATTTGTTTTTTGATATAGGGATATTTGTGTATTTCTTTATCTAGTCTTGTGGTACCAGTCATTGTCAAAGAACTGTTAATGTGGCATTAATGTAATGTTAACATACTTTTAATGTGTTATTTAACTATGTCTAGTATTGGCCCTCTGGACCTATTCTCCAATTGTTCCACAGGGCAACATCCTCTAGCTATTGCTTTAATAAAATACATATAATATATCCTCTATGTCTAATACTTATAAAAATATGTGTTGAATAAAAATACAAGTATACATAAAGCTACAATGCACTACAATAAACATGGAACTTTTTTTTTTTGGGTGTATTTAATTATTGTGCACATGCCTGCATGCACACATGCACACACACATGCGTGTGTGCACATAGACACACACACACACACACACACACACACACACACACACAGAGAGAGAGAGAGAGAGAGAGAGAGAGAGATGTAATCTACCATATATTTTTATAGATAAAAGTTTCATTCAAAGTAACATATATTCTATCACATACTTCTAATACTAATCAAAATGTTTATAAATTGTACACACACATAGGGGGGGGGGGGGGGAGGGGGGGGGGTGGGGGTGGGGGCGAGAGAGAGAGAGAGAGAGAGAACTTTGATTTGAAATAACCAATATTCTATCATCTACTTATAATACTAATAAAAATATGTATTATATCAATATACAAATATATAAATATACAAAACTAAAATGAACTACAATAAAATTTGTGTGTGTTTATACATTGTATATATGCATTGAGAGAGAGAGAGAGAGAGAGAGAGAGAGAGAGAGAGAGAGAGAGAGAGAGAGATGCATACAAATATATAGAAATACATCTATTAGCATGAATATTGATGGTATTCTTTTGGGGGAGTATCCTAAGCATTAAAGAGTAATGAAATGTTGTATTCATTACTATGTTTTTCATTGATATCAACATAGTAGTAAGTTTATGAAGACTAGCAGAGTAGTAGATAGAGATCATACTTGTATGGATAGATTTTTGATGTACAAGTGAAGCTCATTTAAGGACATGTTGTACCTTGTATCTTGATGACGAGGTTAAATGTGCAGAGTCTAGGTCAAAGTTGTACAAAAGCTAGAAGTGATTTACAGAGAGTAGTGCAGAGACAAAGTACATGGAAAGATTTTTCTGATGATCCTAGATTATATTTTCTTGTAGAGATATAATCTAGTGATGCACGATTAGCTAGTAATAGATGACACTCTGATGGTGACATCAGTGAGTGTGCAAATCTTGAAGTTGCACATGTGAAGTTTGGTATAGACTGTGAGTCAATAATGCTATTGCAATTGTGAATTAATCAATTATCTTACTATAATTAATTAGGAAATCTTCAAAGTTGACTCAAGGAATTATTTTAAAGATACAATATAAGCAAAATATGTTTTACTTGTTTACAAAAAGTGTATCAAGTATATGTGAAGTGGGGAAAGGAGCAAAGTGCTTGGTGAATGTGAGTAAGTGATCCAAGGGATTATTGGATGTGTTGTTTTTTATCTAGTTACAAGATCAAAAGGAGTAGAGGTCTAGTTGAGAGGAAAAAGAAAGAGAAATGAAGTCCAATTTAATTCTACTATTCTGCAAGGAATAATATAGAGATAATTTGGATAGTGGGTTCATTTGTCTTTCCCTTGGAGGTGTTTCCAAAAAATGGGTCTATCTACCTTCCACAACTCCTAACTAGGTTGGCACAACTCCTAATAGGGTTGGAATCTCCTAACAAGGACTAATATGTACCGAATCTCGTTATAGGCTCCTAACATGGTCCATCCTCTAGTTTAAGGAATATTTATGTTAGCATATATGTTTTTATTGTGCATGGGTATCTTCTTATGGTTTTTGATTATATTTTTTACATGAGTTTGATTAAGGTTGATAGTTGTGATAATAGTTGGATAAATGATTCACCCCCTCTCTCATTTATTTTGGTGGACTATAGATTCTAACAATTGGTATCAGAGCATCAAGTCCTTGAAGGGAAAGATTAACAACTTTGGGAGATCAAAGTTGAATATTGTTGGAAATGTTTTAGAATAACTGAGAGGGGGGGGCGGGGGGGGGGAGTGAATCAGTTGTCCAAGGTCTAAATTCCCTAATAATACTTTTTCACTAATTATAGTGAGCCCATTAAACTATTCATGCATCCAAGCTTAAAACAACCATCTTAGCAAGTTTTAGATTATGGTAAAAATAGTTTTTGAAGGGACCCTAAAACCCTTTCACATCCTCAAAAAAGGCAAAAACAAGCCATCCAATAGGAAAGAGCCCAAAAACCTACTGCAAAGTAGTTCCAAAATCAAGTTTTATAGGGACCTGAAACCACTAAAAAGTCTAGATAAAGTACCCAAGTTTTACAAGAACCTGGAACCTACAGCACAAGAAAAACTAAAAGCCAAAAAATAGGACCAAACCCAGGAACCAGAAGTGCTAGCCAACAAACAGGACCAGAACAGGAACCCGACTAAAAAAGAAGACCCAAGAAACTATTGCAATTTCATTATCATCTTCATAGCCTCCTTACCAATCTTAGCCATGTCCTGGATGGAGTTAGCAGCCGAAGAAGTAGCAACAATCAAAGCTTTCTTTCTCAAACTCTATCTTGTCCTCTTGCTTTGACCCTCCAAAGATATGGTTCCTTCATCAAGTCTTTTGCCCAGTGTTTCATAGCTGCATAGATGCTTGAGGTAACTTGCTCCATTTTTGTTCCACTTTCCTTGATGAGCACTCTGAGATTCTACTCATAATCCTTTAGTTTTTTTGGGATATCTCTCATTTGCACCTCCATGTGTTGAATAATAGCTTGGTCAGCCTCTTGGTTTTGTTGCAATGTATCCACTTTCTTCTTCAACCCCATTATTTCATTATATAACCAAGAATTGACATGAAAGAAAGAGTTGGCTTTTTGTTTAGCAGAGTGAAGGAAGGAGAGTTTGGTTTCCCTCACCGGGGAGTCACCCTCGTCATCAATAGTGGTGTGTGGTAAGGGGCCACCTTTATCAATATGAATCCCTCCATCCAATGGCTCCATCTAGCAAATTACAACAAATCAACATGCAAGAATAAAACATGCAAGATCAACACATGACACAATGATTTACATGGAAACCCAATTTGGGAAAAACCACTAGTAACATGCTACTCAATTTTCACTCTTCTGAAGTGATGCCCTGTTAAAGGCTTACAACACACTATTAAATGTGACCTTGTTAGAGGATTTCACCACACCATTAGGAGTGGGCCTGGTCAAAGGACTTTGGAACATTCACTTGGAATGTCACCCAGTTAAAAGATTTACGACATGGCTATTAAACCAACCTAAGTCCATAGGATTTATACTAACGATTACAATTGCTAGAGAGTAACAATAAGGGCTTTTGATCTGATACAACTCACAACATATCTTGTAGATTTTAGATCATACTTCAGTTCAATCCTTTGCTTGGCTTTAATCAATGCGGCTCTGACACCTTGTCTTCCTCTCAAGCTTTGTTTCCTTGAGCCTTCTTTCTCATCATACCAATGCAATCATCTTTGTGGTCACTTATTGAAACAGAGTTTCTGTCCTCTCTTCCTCCTTAGCACCTTCTTTAGCACTTAATGCTTTCATACTTGACCAACCTTTTTCTTCGTGACCTTATGACTCCTTAAATAGAAATCTAGAATAATTTTCCCGCTCAATTCTCCTCCAATTTTAGGGTTTCAATAGATTAGGTAGGATACAATGTATTTGTCTCATATCTCATTTTTATCTAGAAACTTCATCTAGAATCCAATTGTATTCACCCAAAAATGTTTTACATAGAGTTTTGTGCCACCAGCTCATCATTCTTATCTTCTATCTGGTTCACAAAATTCTAGATAACAACCATGTCAAGTCAGATCAGGTGAATCTTTGACTTTTCAAAAAATGTAGCAGCTCGACACTTGGTCTTTAATCGGCATTTATTGAAAATTTGCTCAGCTTGAACTAGCTTGCTCAGCTCTCTCTAATGAATTTAATCAAGCTTTGTAGACAATCATATTATGACATCTTCTTCTATAGTTTCTAAGTGTAGCCAACCTCTTCATCTTCAAGTATATTGTCAATACATCACTTTATCATTGTCTTAACTGATCTTTGCACTTCATTACAAAACCATAACTTAACCTTTCCCTTAGGTGCTTTTGTTACATCTTATTGATCAACTAAGTGATAGTGCTTGGATCTTATAAGAAATTTCCATTCTAGCAAATGGGAGGTTTGACATCAGTGACAAAATAATGATTGAACACATTATGTAGCAACAATATCTTTCATACAATGATTTTTTTCAATCAGATTACAACAATCTCCCTCTTTAGCATTGATGGCAAACCAAACTGATCAACCAAACCAAAGTTGACTGATCAACCAAGTTAACAAAATTCTAACTAAGCTAAAACATTAAGTCAAATGCCAAAAAGAAAACTTTTTGACTTTTGTATCTCCCTCTTTTCTAGATTTGATCAGTTTATGCTATTTCTCCCTCTTTGACAACAATGCCAAAGACACATTATTTCAGCATCTTATCATGCATTTGTAGCATTTACAAGAACTTCCAATATCTCCCTCTGCCACCTTGCTTGTGACTTGTTTGGAATGTCAGTACTTTGATTACTTTAAGATAAACCTAAAGTAAGTACCCTCTACATCAACTTATATCATCTAAACAATCAACTCATTTGATGCAGGGTAGTCTTGCTATTACTTAAGCAGCCTTGGTTAGGGGTATCACCCCTAACTTACCTCTAAGATATTCAAATGCATCTTTAGGTAATGGTTTTTTGAAGATGTCAATAGTTTGTTCTTTTGTATTGATATATTCCATCTTCACTTTCTTGTCTTCCACCAATTCTCTTACATAGTGATACTTGATTGCAATATGCTTTGTTTTGGCATGCATCACAGGGTTCTTTGATATGTTGATAGCACTTGTGTTATCACAATAAAGTATCACAGTTTCAGTTATTTCTTCCTTCATTCCTTTCAATAGATGCTTGATCCATACAATATTGGTACAATTTATAGCAGTAGCAACATACTTAGCTTCTACTACAGACTGTGATGTACAACTTTTCTTTTTACTAGTCCAAGTGACTAATCTTTTTCCTAAGAAAAGTGCTCCTCCACTGGTGCTTTTTCTATCATCTATGTTACCTCCCCAATTTGCATCAGAGTATGCCTTCAAATCAAAATTTTCAATCTTCTTGTAGTACAAACCAAAATCATCTGTACCTTTTAGATACCTCATTATTCTCTTGACAGCCATAAGATGATTTTCTCTTGGGTTTGCAAAAAATCTTGCCACTATTCCAATAGATAAAGCAATATCTGGTCTACTATGTACAACATATTGTAGCTCTCCAATCATGGATCTGTACACTATTTGGTTTACTTCAATTGAATCATCATTCTTAGATAACTTATGTACTGTCACCATTGGTGTACTCACTAGTTTTGATTCATCTAAACCAAATGTTTTGAGTATTTCCTTGATATATTTTGATTGGGTTACAAATATACCATGTTTTAATTGATGTACTTGCAATCCAACAAAAAATTTGATCTCTCCAAACATTGACATCTCAAATTCATGTTTCATCTGATCAGTGAAATCTTTGCATAGAGCATCTTTTCCTCCAAATATTATATCATCAACAAAGATCTCAAATATCAAAACATCTTTACCTTTCTCTTCCTTGATATATAGATTGTTGTTGTCAACTATTTTCTCAAATCCTATCTTGACAAGATATTTGTGAAGTCTCTCATACCATGCTCTAGGTGCTTGTTTCAAACCATGGAGTTCTTTATGTAGTTTACAAACCATATCCCTGTTGTTCTCATCAACAAATCCCTCTGATTGTTCAATATAGACTTCCTCTTCCAATATACCATTCAAAAAAGTAGACTTTACATCCATCTTATAGACTTTAAAACCTTTATACATAGCATATGCAAGTAAAGTTCTTACTCCTTCCATTCTAAAAATAGGGGCAAAGGTTTCCCCATAGTCAAATCCTTCTTCTTGAGCATAACCCTTACATACTAGTATGGCTTTGTTTCTAAATACCCACTTGGTGCCAATCACATTCTTGTCAGCTGGTCCGGGAACTAAACTCCAAGTTTTTTTCTTCTTTATTTGATCAATCTCTTCTTCCATAGCTTTATACCAGTCACCATCGTGTAATGCATCATACATTGTCTTAGGTTCAAATTTGATTAATAGACATGATTCATTTCTTAGTCTATTCCTTGTCATTGGTCTTGCATCTTTGTCACCAATTATCTATTTAGCAAGGTGATGTCTCTTTAGATATTTGGATAATCTTAGTTCTATCCTTATTTCCATGTTTGATCTTTCAGATTCAGGGTCACTATGCACATCGTTGTCAAGTAATTCTACATCTCTTTCATGTGTATTGATTTCAGAGTCAGAATGTGCATTTTCTTCATTCTACAACTTGGCTTCTGAATGCAGCTCGACATTCACTGGTTGTGACTTGGCTGAGACTAAAATTTTCTATTGAATCCCAATTTGATTGATAGCATCCTCGTCAATAGGCATTCCTTCATAAGAATACAAAAAGGTTATGTATTCATCTAATCTCTTTGGTTCTTCAACTTGGACTTTTGTATGCTCATCAAAGTTTACATTTGTACTTTCCACAATTTTGTTAGTGTTAGTATTTAAACACATATATGCTTTACTTCTAGTGGAGTAACCAAGGAATATGCCCTCATCACTTTTTGCATCAAATTTTCCATTTCTAGTATCTTTAAGGATAAAGCATTTGCAACCAAATACTTTGAAATGCTTTACATTGGGTGAGTGACCATACCATAATTCAAAAGTTGTTGCATTTGTACCTTTCTTGACTTGTACTCAGTTTAGTGTGTGAATAGCTACACTTATAGCTTCTCTCCAATATTTTAGAGCAACAGTCTTTTCCATCATCAATGTTCTGGCACAGTTAATCATAGATCTATTTCTTCTCTTAGCAATTCCATTCTGTAGGGGAGTTCTAGGAGCTGATGTTTGTCTCTTGATTTCTTTGTCATTGCAAAGTATCTCAAATTTTTTTGATGTGAATTCTCCACCTCTGTCTGATCTCAGGCATTTCAAACTCTTTCCTATTTCTTTTTCAAATCTAGCCACATACCACTTAAACATTTTAAAAGCATCAAATTTTTTCTTTAAGAACATAACAATCATCATCCTAGAATAGTCATCAACAAACAACATTATATATTTATCTCCTTTGTAGCTTTGCACTTCTATTGGACCACATAAATCAATATGGACTAACTCAAGTACTTCTTTAGATGTATAGTTTTTACTCTTGAAACTTGACTTAGTCATCTTTCCTAGCTGGCATTGTTTGCGCATGATGTTGTTAGGCTTCTTCAGTTTAGGTAAACGTTTGACTTTCTTTATTTTGTTGATATTGACTAGATTATCAAAGTTGACATGACATAGCCTTCTATGTCATAACCACACATCATCAAATTTTGCAACAAAACAAAAAGCATTTTCCATATCAAGATAAAATAGATTACTTCTTGTTTGATCTCCTTTTCCTATCAATTTACCACTAGTATCATAGATTTTTGTAGTTTTATTTCCAAATTCTACTTTGCACCCTACATTGCCTAACTGTGAGACACTCAAAAAATTGTATTTTAGTCCTTCAACATAGTATGCATTATCACATGAAATTTTCTCTGCAAGCTTAATGAAGCCTTTTCCTTTGATTTGACATGGAGCATCATTTTCAAATCTAACACTATTATCATACTAAGTAAAGTTAACAAACTTACTTTTGTCTCTTGTCATGTGATGTGAGCACCCACTGTCTATGATCCATTTTCCATTCTTTTTCATATATGTTACTAGTGTTGTAGGCTCTTCTTCATCAGACTAGTCCTTCACGAAAACATAAACAACTTCATCATCATTATCATCAGATTCTTCTTCAGCAATACAACACTTCTTGCCTTTGTCTTTGTAATCTCTCTTATCATCTTCTCTTCTATTTTTGTACTTGCTGCCTTCCTTGTAATCCTTTTTCTATGTACACCTTGCAGCAATATGTCCTACTTCATTGCAATTGAAACAAAGGATAAGCAGCTTACTCTTAAATTTTCCAAGTTGCCTCTGTGAAATCTTCTAACCAATAATGCTTCCAATTGTTCCACATCTTTGTCATCAGTGCTACTGTCACTGGATACATATTTCATCTTTCTTCCTTTCTTTGATTTCACCTGTTCAATATCTTTTAGTGATAGCTTGGCCTTGAAAGCAGATTCAACATTCTCAAGTCTGTAGTTGACAAAGTTAGATAACTCAAATGCAGTAAGTCTACCCACTATACCTTCAAAACTTAGATTGTTTCCTAGTACACATCTTAGCTCTTGTATAGCTAATACTCTAATAGCATAGATAGGGAGAAATGTTCTTAAGAACTTACTATTAACAGTATCATCATCTAATTGACCATTCAAACATCTTATTGCACTTACCACTTCCTTTATTCTAGAGGCATACTAAGTAGCATTCTCACTTTCCTCAATTTTCATGTCATCAAACTTTCCTCTGAGGCTTTCTCTTTTTGCTCTTTGGAAATTTTGATCTCCTCCATAAATGTTTGAGAGGGTTTTCCTCATCTTGAATGCAATGTTACATCCTTTGATATCATTGAATTTAGCGTAGTTAAGTGCAGAAGCAATCCCTAGCATTGTTTGATTGTGTTCCTATTTGTTCTTCAAATCTTCTGCAGTAAGAGTACCAGTTGGATCAACATGTTCAGTAACAATTTAATTTTGAGCATAATCACCTATGGATCAAAGATATAGCTTCATCAAACTTTTCCATGCAAAAAATTTGTCTTTTTTGAGCTTGGGAACTTCTCTTTTAGGCATTTTGATCTTTTTTGCTTCTAGTTCCTTTAAACTAAACTAGCATCAATACTCTGATACCAATTGTTGGAAATGTTTTAGAATAACTGAGAGGGGGGGCAGGGGGGTGAATTAGTTATCCAAGGTCTAAATGCCCTAATAATACTTTTTCACTAATTATAGTGAGCCCATGAAACTATTCATGCATCCAAGCTTAAAACAACCATCTTAGCAAGTTACAACAAATTAACATGCAAGAATAAAACATGCAAGATCAACACATGACATAGCAATTTATGTGGAAACCCAATTTGGAAAAAACCACCAGTAACATGCTACTCAATTTTCAATCTTCTGAAGTGATGCCTTGTTAAAGGCTTACAACACACTATTAAATGTGACCTTGTTAGAGGATTTCACCACACTATTAGGAGTGGGCCTGGTCAAAGGACTTTGGAACATTCACTTGAAATGTCACCCTATTAAAGGATTTAAAACATGGCTATTAAACCAACCTATGTCCATAGGATTTATACTAACTGTTACAATTGCTAGAGAGTAAAAATAAGGGCTTTTAATCCGATACAACTCATAATATATCTTGTAGATTTCAAATCATACTTCACTTCAATCCTTTGCTTGGCTTTAATCACTGTGGCTCTGACAACTTGTCTTCCTCTCAAGCTTCATTTCCTTGAGTCTTCTTGCTCATCATACAAGTGCAATCATCTCTATGGTCACTTATCGAAATAGAGTTTCTATCCTCTCTTCCTCCTTAGCACCTTCTTCAACACTTCATGCTTTCATACTTGACCAACCTTTTTCTTCGTGACCTTATGACTCCATAAATAAAAATGTGGAATAATTTTCTTGCTCAATTCTCCTTCTCCAATTTTAGGGTTTCAATAGATTAGGTAGGATACAATGTATCTATCCCATATCTCATTTTTATCTAAAAACTTCATCTAGAATCCAATTGTATTTGCCCAAAAAAAATTACATAGAGTTCCGTGGCACCAGCTCATCATTCTTATCTTCTATCTTGTTCAAAAAATTCTAGATAACAACCATGTCAGTTCAGAGTAGGCGAATCTTTGACTTTTCAAATAATGCATCAGCTCGACATTTATTGACTTTCTGATGCTCGACACATGAACATAACTCGACACTTGATCTTCACTCGACACTTGATCTTCACTTGGCACTTGATCTTTACTCGGCATTTGTTGAAAATTTTCTCAGCTTGAACTAGTTTTCTCAACTCCCTATAATGAATTTGATCAAGCTTTGTAGACAATCATATTATGACTTCTTCTTCTACAGTTTCTAAGTGTGGCCAACTTCTTCATCTTCAAGTATATTGTCAATACATCACTTTATTATTGTCTTAACTAATCTTTGCACTTCATTACAAAACCATAACTCAACCTTTCCCTTAGGTGCTTTTGTTACATCTTATTGATTCTTCATCAATCAACTAAGTGATAGTGTTTGGATCTTATAAAAAATTGCCATTCTAGCAAATAGCAGGTTTGACATTAGTGACAAAATAATGATTGAACACATTTTGTAGCAACAATATCTTTCATACAATGATCTTTTTCAATCAAATTACAACAGAATATTTGAGAAAGGATAGTCCTAAATTTGATGGGGTCAACTATGATAGTTGGAAGGATAAGATGAAGACTCATCTGTTATGTATGGTTCTAGGTTAATTTATTTTGACAAAAAGCAACAAGACAATTGTGAAAGAAGAAATGCTTAAAGAATACAATGAAGTAGGAATAGATATATTTATGTGTAATATATGAGCCAAAGAATCCTTACTATCAACCCTTCAAGAAAATGAATATAATCAAGTAAAACATCTATTAACATCTTATGAGATGGGTATGTGCAAGATTTTCATGTGCAAAAAAGTGGCGATCAAAAAAATCTGTAGTTTTGAAATATCTCAAACCATTTCAAAATCTATTCCAACTTTTTTGCCACCCACTGTGATATTAATGAAAACAATTAACATCTTTATAAGGTCTAGTATATCTTTTGATACCAAACCTATATGGTCAACTTTAAAAACATCCTAAAAAGTGTTTTTGGCCTATTTTTATGTGATTTTTACTTCAAACATGTAGCTGACGACTTTTTTTTTCACCAAAATTTGAGTAAATGAAAAGGGTTTGTTAAGAATTTTCTTATCTTTCCATAAATGTAATGTTTTCCAAATTATGAGTTTAGCAAGTAATTATTTCTTATTTTCTAATGAAGTTATGTATAAAATACTGACTGACGCACTACTTCAAAAACAACTATAACTTTCAAATGGTACAACTTTTTTTAAATCCAAAAGATGCATCACATTCTATGTTTCTTCTAATATAAGGGAAAAAAATGAAAAATTAAATTTTGTAGAGTTTTGAATTAGTTAAAGTGGTTAGACACAAGAGTTTTTTATTCTAAAAATACTAAAGTCAAAAATTAATTAATTATTATTTATTTACAATAAAAATAACCAAAAATGTGTGTCACATCCAGGCATGAGTCTACTACTTATATCTAGAATATTATTAAAAAGTATTATCATTTGATTTTGATTAAGATGGTCAGAAATATCTCTACTTCTTATTTTTTTTCTAAATTTTTTGTAATATTGCATTAAAATTCAAAATTTTGATCATTCAAATTTTTTTTTTTGAGATAAGTCCTAGTAGTTTAGAAACTAGATTCAATTTTCTAGAGATTCTTTTCTCTCAAATTTTTAATGTAAAGTTAATAACAAGTAGAAAATTATACATCAAGTTGACATAACCCTAATTTTTAAATTTTTCATTGCCAATTAAGAGCATAGTTTAGTTGACCATGATCCTGCACATACCCAGATTTGAAAAGAATTAGAATCTACTAGTGAAGGTGATACACATACAAAGAGAATAAGATTGCAAAACTATATTTGTGCATTTAAATATGGTAAAATGATGGAAGATGTATTTGTAAGAAGAAATGTTGGTAGAATGTCTGAGATTGTTGTAGGAATTAAATCATATGGTGGATCCACAAAATAATATGAGCTAGTATGGAAGATCTTGAAAGCCTTGACACTACCATTCAAGCAAGTAGGCCAAATGATTGAATTTTTGATACCTTGTAATGAGAAGTTTTCCACAAAATATTTTCTTGGAATATTAGAGTCAACAAAAGAAATTCTGAGACATTATAGAGAATTTACAAGAGTTGAAACAACATTCAATTCTTTAAATGTCTAGCCTAATTTGACTAGATGTACAAGCACACATGCTAGATCTGATGAGGAAAAGAAGACTGGAGAAGATATGGCCCTTCTTGTAAGAAGAGAACCAGTTGGTAAGAATATTTTGAAATGTTGGACTTGTAATGAATTTGGTCATTATGGATCTACATTTCCTAAAAGAGAGAAAAAGTTTAAGGGAAAGTATAAGCCTAGAAGACCTAGAAATTGTTTGTGTGCAAATGAAGATGAGGAATCTTATGAAAATTTTTAAAGTGAAAGTGATGATAACCTAGGATTTGTAGCCATTAATGAAGATGAACTTGACATAGAAATTCGAGAACAAAAAGCTCTAGTTTCCCTAGATGAAAAGAAGTTTGATTGGATAATAAACACTGGATATTCACATCACATGACTGGTGATATGAATAAGTTTGTTAAATTCAAGAATCATGATGGAGGTAATGTTAGAAATGGTAATAATACAACCTATCACATCATAGGGATATGATCTATTACTCTATATGGAAAGACTAACACTAATGATATTTACTTTGTTGATGGATTAAAGCATAACTTATTGAGTGTTGAATAGTTGGTAGATAAAGGTTATATGTTGCAATTCATAGAGAAGACTTGTATTATCAAAGAAAAATATGGAAAGTTGATTGGAACTGGAGCGAGATCTAGAGGTAATGTATTTTAGTTGAATCATATTAAGATAACATGTTTGGTTGCAAAAGTGGATAATAATTGTCTATGGCATGGGAGGTTTTGTCATATAAATTTTGATAACATTATGAAGGTTAGTGGCACATTTGCAGTTAGAGATCCGCCTAAGATAATAAAGCTTACTAATATTATTTACAAAGAACATATCTTGGCTAAGAAAAAGAAGGTATCTTTTCCCAGCAAGAAGTTCACTACTACACAAAAGCTACAGATTCTTCACATTGATTTGAGTGGTCACTAAAGGACAAAAGGATTCTATGGAGAAAGGTATTCATGATTTTTGTTGATGATTTCACTTGAATGATATGGGTAGCATTTCTTAAAGAACATTCTGAAGCATTTGAGAAATTTAAGATATTCAAGAATAGAGTTGGGAATGAATCTGGTGTTAAGATAAAATGTTTGAGATTTAAGAAAGGAGAAGAGTTTACCTCTAGAGAATTTAACATTTTTGTGAAGAGAATGGAATCAAGAGACACTTGTCTTCAACCAAGACACCTGAGTAGAATGGGATTGTTGAAAGAAGAAACATATCAGTAGTAGAGGTATCAAGAGCAATGATGTATCAAAGACATTTTGGAGAGAAGCGGTTAATACAATAGGATACAAAGTATAGATTAGAAAAGTTATGGGTAAGACTCCCTATGAATTATGGTTTTTTCATTCACCATCAATCAAGTATTTTACAATATTTGGAAGCAATTTTATATAAAGAAAGATAATGATATTCGTAATTTTTTTCGAAGCAGTGATGAAGGTATGTTTATCGATCATTCAGTGAAAAGTAAAGCTTACAGATGTTTTAACCATAGAACTAAGACTATAGTTGAATGTGCAAATGTAAAAGTTGATGAAAAGTTTGGAGTCAAGGAAAAGATGATGGATACAGCTATGATGAAGAAAAAGAGAATACCAAAATTGTTGGATAGAATGTAAACATTTTCATTGAGGTTAACAATGATCTGCAAAATCATGTGCAAAGTGTTAAACAAAGAGGAGGAAGATCTAAACCAAGAGAAGAGATAATAGTTGAGTTAGAAACTCTTACCTCTAACATGAATTTGGAAAAGAATCACCCTCTAGAAAAGATAATTGGAAGCATAGACAAAGGAGTGATGACATGAAATAGAGTTAATGAAGAGATATGTTTGATTTATCAAGTTGAACGTAAGAGTGAAGATGAAGATTATAAAGATGATCATTTGATTCAAGAAATGAAGGAAGAATTAGATTAGATTGTGAAGAATGAAACATGGGAATTGGTTCCAAGACCTAAAGAAAATAATGTTATTGGACCTAAATGGGTATTTACAAACAAGATGAATAAGCAAGGCAAAGTTGTAAGGAATAAGGCTATACTTTTGTGTAAAGGATATTCACAGCAAGAAGGAATAGATTATGAGGTGAATTATGCTCCTATACATAGAATGGAAGCAATAAAAATATTATTTCCATATGCAACAAAAAAGAAATTCATTGTGTATCAAGTGGATGTAAAATCAACCTTCCTAAATGGAGAACTTGAAGAAGAGATATACATTGAATAACTTGAACATTTCCCTTTGACTAAAGAAAAAGATATGGTATGCAAATTGAGGAAAGCTCTATATGGTTTGAAGCAAGCGCCTAGAACTTGGTATGCAAGGTTGGACAACTATTTGGAAAAACCTAGATTTGCTAAATGTACAACGGATAGTAACATGTATTTGAAAGAAATAGAGAATAGTTTGTAATATTTTTTGATGACATAATATTTTGAGGTAATGATGAAGCAAGTGATAAGTTTTCTAAAGAAATGAAGAATGACTTTGAGATGAGCATGATAGGAGAAATGAAGTTTTTCCTACATTTGTAGATTGTGTAGAACAATTATGGTGTATTTATATCACAAGCTAAGTATTTGAAAGATTTTTTGAAGAGATTTGGCTTTCAAATTTGTAAGCATGTTGGCACACTAGTTATAAATAGCCACAAATTATCTAGAAAAGATGTGACACCTATAGTTGACAAGAAGAAGTACAATTCTATGATTGGAGGTTTGCAATATTGGACTCACACTATACTAGATATAGAAAATGCAGTTTGGATTTTAGCTAGATTTCAAGCCAATCCTAAGGAGTATCACTATGCAATAGTAAAAATTATATTGAAATATTTGAAGAGAAAATAAGATTATAGAATATGGTAGTGCTCAGATGTAGATTAGGTAGGCGATATGTATGATAGAAATAGAACCAGTGGTGGAGTATTTTTTCTCAAAGGAAGATTGGTTTCTTGGCTTAGCAAGAAACAAGATTGTATATCATAGATATAGATAAGGTAGAGTGTGTGGCAACTGTAAGAAATTGTAATCAAGTGATGTTGATGAAGAAAATTCTGAAAGACATTAGGATAGAATTTTGAGAGCCTATTATCATATATTGTGATAACACAAGTATAGTGAGATTGTCTAAGAGTATTAAATTGCATTTTAAGACTAAGCATATATCTATTAAGTATCATACTTTAAGATAGAAGGTAGCAGAAAAAGTGATTAGATTGGAATATGTGAATACTAAATATCAAATTGAAGATACCTTTACAAAGCCTTTACCTAAAGATACATTTGAAAACTTTAGAGCTATGCTTGGAGTCATGCCCCTTCCTAATTTAGAGTAGATATGTTCATCACTCTAGTGGTATAGAGCACTATTCTTTGAGTAGACTAAATGTTGATGCTTCTATCCATGGGAGACTATCTATAATGAGAAGAGTCATTAAAGACTCTTGGTATTTGGTATTGAATAATATCTTTGGACACTTGAGCTAGTTAAAGTCTTTGAGAAGCACTTGACATAGTGAGGTCTTTTGTCATTGATGTCAATATTGAAGAAGAATACATGAAAACATCTCTTAAGCATGTATGGGGGAGAACAATGTCCTAAATGTGTATCTGGGATAAGAGTGCACAAAAATCTCTACTTTATCAGGGAGATTTTAAAAGATTCATGAATATCTCTATGAGGAGGATATATAGCACAAAGATATAGATCAAGCAATGTTTTATAGGATTTTTTGATTTGATTGATGAAGAGGATTTAAAAAATAAAATGAGAACAACAGAAACAACAACAAAAACAAAGTATTGTTCAATATTCTTGGAACTTAGATGTTTTTCATCTATGTTTCCATCAATAGAAAAGGGGGAGATTGTTAATAGAATGTTGATGGTATTCCTTTGGGGGAGTATCCTAAGAATTGGAGAGTACTGACATGTTGCATTCATGATTTTGTTTTTAATTGATGTCAACATAATAGTAAGTCTGTGAAGACTGCCAAAGTAGCAAATAGAGATTGTACTTGTACAAATAGAGTTCTGATGTACAAGTGAAGCACATTTAAGAAAATGTTGTACCTTGTTTCTTGATGATGCAATTAAATGTACAAAGTCCAAGTCAAAGTTGTATAGAAGCTATAAGCGGCTTAGAGAGAACAGTGTAGAGATAGACTACATGGAAAGTAGTTTATGATGATCCTAGTAAATCTTCTAGTAGAGATGTAATCTCTTGATGCATGGCCAACTAGTAACAAATGACAATCTAATGGTAATGTTAGTGAGTGCGCAAGTACTAAAGTTTCACATGTGAATTTTTCTATATACTATGAGCCAACAATGCCATTATAATTGTGAATTAATTAATTATAATTAATTATCTTATTGTAATTAATTTCTAAAGCCTCAAGGATGACTCATGGAGTTATTTTGAAGATGTGGCATAAAGGAAAGATGTTTTCCTTATTTACAAAAAGTTTATCAAGTGTATGTGAATTGCAAAAAGGAGTAGAGTTTTTGGTAAATGAAAATAATAAATCTAAGGGATTATTAGATGTGATATTTTTGATCTAGTTACAAGACTAAAAGGAGTAGAGGTCTAGTTGATAGGACAAAGAAAGAGCAAGGAAGTATAATTCAATTCTATTTTTATACAAGGAATAATATATATATCATTTGGATAGTAGGCTCATTGGCATTTCCCTTGAAATTGTTTGGATAGTGGGTCCATCTACCTTCCACAACTCCTAATAGGGTTGAAACAACTACTAATAGGCTTGGAATCTCCTAACAAGAATTCAAAGTCTCCTAACAGGGATTGATATGTGTTGAATTTTGTCATAGACTCCTAATCGGGTCCATTCTCTACCGACAAATATTTTTGTTAGTACATCATTTTGTGGGTATCATCCTCACCGATTTTTTCCCTTTGATCAATGGTTTCCCTAGTTAACATATATGTTTTATTGTGCACGGGTGTCTTGTTGTGGTTTCTAATTATATTTTTCACATGGTTAAGTTTGATTAAGGTTGATAATTGTGATAACAGTTGGATAACTTATTCACCCCCCCACCCACTCTTAGCTCTATTGGTGGACTATATATTCTACAACATATACTTGTAGGCACATATACATAGTTATATGTGTGTGTGGACCCTCATGTATGTGTATCTATATGTTTATATTAATACGTATATACACATACATCTATAAAGCTAGAAAAATAATACCACCACTCAAACAATTAAAAAATAGAAATAATCTCTTATCCTAATATTAATCTTGACAAATAGACATGTATGTAGACATATGTATGTATACATATGTATGTATACACACACACACACACACACACACACACACACACACACACACACACACACACACACACACACACAGAGATAGAGAGAGAGAGAGAGTATTATTCACACACATTATAGGACAATAAAGTATTGATATTTTAATTATAATTTTCTTTTTAATATATGTCTATAAATTAAATTTTATAAATGTAACATGTGATATGTTTTCTTTTGTTAGCTATGAAATATACAAGGTGTTCAATCTATAATAGAAAAAATCAAGGGTTTCAAAATATGGAAACAATAGCGCACAAATAGCATGACAACAACACTTAAAAGATAAAATAATTTAATAAAATAATAATGTAATAGTTCAAAGTTGTAATTAAAAAATAACTAAAGTAAAGATAAAGGCACAAATTTTCCCACTCTAAAAAATGTCCAACATTAGTCGTCACCATAGTTATTGCTTCTTTCAAGACTTGAACAAAACTCATTGTACCTAAGCTCCATATCTACCAAGATACATAATATAGATATGGATGTTTTGATACTTTTAGAACTAAATTTATACATCTTTCATCTTTTCCTAAAATGAACTTAGCTCTATTGTGAGCTTTGCAACTTTGTGTTTGTTTAGTCACACCTCAATGAATCTTTGTATGCAATTTTATTAGTGGTTTATAGACCAATTTATTTCTTATTAAATATCATGAAAATCATTTGTACTACTAACTTGATTTTCTTGGGATCATATTATTTTCCTCTTAATTGTTATGTCTTTTATCATTGCACATAAGGAGGCCTCCAATCATTGAGATTGAGGTCAACTGAATTGGAAATTTTTTTAAATCTCCTTATGCTTATTAAATTAACCCCTATATTAACACACATATAAATAATTTTAAGAACAATAAGAGTCAAGAATCCCACTCCCCTTCGACAAAATTTCTTATTCTTCAACAAATTAAAATTCTTTTGACAATCTTACCTTTGGTTTTTTTTATTCCTAGTAGAATTTATCTTGATATAGACTTTTGCGAACAAATATTTATTTTTAAGCATATTAAAACCCACAAATGGAGTTTAATAGGATCCTAGTTTTCCAAAAAAAATCAAGGGCCTATCAAGTTTAATATGTCATCTACGAGGTTCACAACCATGAGAGTGACCTATCAACTATAAAGGTTGATCAATCTTTGTTCTCCATGTGGTCAAGAATTGGATTTTGTTTGATAGTCATATCAAAAGTTATACTTTTTGTTTTACTTTGACAAACATTTAACCATATATTTTGAGCTCAATATGTTTTCTATGATGTGCACTTTGAATTTTATGATCATCAGGACACGTAAAGCATTTTTTAAAAAAAATTTTGTGATATCTATTTGAATATCAAATAAAAACTTCTAGATTTATGAGATTGATAGGGTTTGGAATTTTTCAACACCTTTCCATTTAAGGTTTTAGATTTGTAGTTCAAATTTAGAGGGTAATAGCTTGATCAGACATAATCCCATTTTGGTACATTTATTTTATTTGGGGTAAAAATTCATAAATTTTCCCCTTGTGGTATTATTTTATAATTTTCGTGGATAATTTTTGCAAAACCAATAGCTTTTGGTGACTTTTCCTATCCAATCCTTCAATTTCCAATCTAGAGGCTTTTTTCATGGTTATATAGATAAATGTTTAGGTTCCATTATTTTTAGGTTCATAATTTTTTTTTTCTATTTTTTAGATCTATAACTATTTTGTAAACATTGCAAGAAAAAAACAAATTTTAGTTTTGAGTATTTTTTGACAATTAATGATTATTGTAATAATAGGATTTTAGTTTTAGCTTAAGCGATATTTATTTGAATCTCATTTGTGCTCATTGAGGTATTTGTAATCATCAAAATCATAATTTCACTTAGCTCTTTTTTGGGGAAAAGAAATCATACCTATGTTAAATTAACTATACAAAATAATCTTTATTTTATTTTGGTAGGAGTAGAGACATAGATTGAGTTTATTATCAAAAGGTGTGTTGATTTTTTTTATCTCATTTTTTCATGTGAGAAGTGTATCATTAATTTAATCATGGTAAATGACATGCTTCCTATAGTAATAACTATTATTGAGGATAATTATGAGTCATGGGGAAAAGGCATCAATACATATTATTGATGGCTTAATCTTTTGGCTTGTTGTACAAACTCATTTATATGGAATATTACACATTAGAAAAGATACTTTAACATCAAAAAAATGACAATATCATAGGATTGATCACTAGAAACATTAGGTTGTGTCTCTGCCATGAAAGCAAATTGGATATTGAAGTTATTAGGTTCGTTTCCACATTTTACCACTTTTTTGGAGAATTTTGAGATCCATGTGTTCCTTCATTCCCAGATCATCCTCTTTATATATTTCCTCATTCTACTTGGTGATGGATGGGTATGTGCAGGATCATGGTGTGCCAAAAAGTGGCAATTTGAAAAATATGTAGTTCTAAAATGCCTCAAACCATTTCAAAATCTATTCCAAGTTTTTCCCACCCATCTTGATACCAAACAAAAAAATTAATACCATTATAAGTCATAGTATATCTTTGGATAGGAACCCTACATGATCAACTTAAAAAAATCCCAAAAAAAGTGTTTTTGGCCTATTCTTGTGTGTTTTTTTACTTCAAACATGTATTTGATAACTTTTTTCACTCAAATGTGATGAAACAAGAAGGGGTTGTTAAGAATATTCTTAACTTCCCCTTAGTGTAATTCTTGTTAAATTAAAAGTTTAGTAAGTAATTATTATTTATTACGTATAAAGTGTTGATTAACAAATAATTAAAAAAAAACCTATTACTTTCAAATGGTACACCATTTTTAAAATCCAAAAGATGCATCACATTCTATGCTTCTTCTACTATAAGTTAGAAAAATGAAGATTTCAGTTTTGCAAATTTTTAAATTTGTTAAGGTAGTTAGACACAAGATTTTTCATATTCCAAAAATACTATAGGAGAAAATTCATAATTAATTAATTAATTCGAATAAAAATACGCAAGAATATGTGTCATATTCGAGCATGAGTCTACTTCTTATATATAGAATCATATAAAAAAATTATCATTTTATTTTTATTAAGGTGTTTAGACATATGTCTACTTCTTATTTTTGTCCTAAAATGTTTGTACTATTGCATCAAAATTCAAAATTTTCAACAATCAATTTTTATTTTTTAGACAAGGCTCTGTATTATAGAAACTGAATTTAATTTCCTAGAGATTATTTTCTGACAACATGTTGATAGAAAGTTCATAACAAGTTGAAAATTGCATGTCAAGTTGACATAACCTTGATTTGCTTATTTTTTATTGCCACTAAAGGGTATAGTTTAGTTGACTATGATCCTGCACATACTCAAATATAATATACTATTTCAAGATAATATCTTTAAGTGGAGTACTTACAAGATTATCACAACTTGATAGTTTTGATGATCCAATGAACCCACCTACAACTCATACTTTTGTAGTTGATATCACTTCTACTATTTATCTTAATAAGAAAATATAAGTCAAAAGACATTTTTTATTTTTAAGTGATCTAACTATACATTTCATCTATAACATAATCTAAGATCAAAGGGAAATAGGTGTATTTCTAGACAAATTTGTTTTGGGAACTAGACTCCTCATTTTCACTATTTCCAACAACTGAAAAGGTATCCAAAAAATTAGGAAAATATATCAATTTTTATTCCAAATAATCATAAAAAATAATAACCCTAAACTTGATCCATTTCTATAAATTTCATTAGTTTTCTTCATTTTCAAATTCTAAACAATAATACTTGTTCTATGTTATTGAAGTTGAATATTTATACTTTTGTTAGTCATTTCCTTTCTAAAAGGTTGGGACATGTTTGTTCTTTTAGCCATATATGTTCTCGCACTTTTTTAATTGGAAATGTCTACTAAATGCATGTTTTATACTAGTTTATGTCTAATTACTGAAGAAATAAAGTTATTTCACAAAAAGTGATGTTTCAATAAGACTTACTCATTTTAATGATATTTTTTTAATAACATATAAACATCATTTTATAGAGCTCAAAGTTAATAATATTCTCATATAGAGTTTATAATGTTTTAATTAAATATAGTATATCGTAATTAAAAAATACTACAAGTAGATATTTTAACACTCGTCAAGATGTTGATTTCAAGAGAAAGAAAAAAATAGTAAATCTTATCAATTTTTTTTTAAAAGAATGTGACACTCTAGAGAAGAGAGTCCTCTTCCATAATGTATATATTTTTTTGGTTGGAATAGATTAATTTTGAAAAATTTGGTGGGAGATGAATGTTATAAATGCTTTAGAATAACTAAGAGGGGGGGTGAATCAGTTATTCAAGGTTTGAATGTCGTAATAAAACTTTTTCATCAAGTAAAGTGAGCCATTAAACTATTCATTCATCTAAGCTTAAATTTTTCTACTTAGCAAGTTAATGTAAATCAACATGCAAACATAACACATGAAGAATCAATGCATAACATACTAGTTTATGTGGAAACCCAATTTGGGAAAAGCCACTAGCAACATGATACTCAATTTTCACTCTTCTAAAGTGATGCCCTATGAAAGATCTACCCTATTAAAGGCTACAATACACTATTGAATGTGACCTTGTTAGAGGATTTAACCACCCTGTTAGAAGTGGGTCTGGTTAGAGGACTTTAGAACATTCACTTCAAATGTTACCTTTTTGAAGGATTTACAAATGGCTATGAAAACAACCTATGTCACTAGAATTTTTACCCTAACTGATACAATTTCTAGAGAGTAACAATAAGGGGTTTTGACTTGATTACAATTCACAACTTATCTTATAGATTTTAGATCTCTATTCAACTCATAACACTTTGCCTAGATTTTAATCTCTTCATCTTTGATAGCCTGTCCTCATCTCAAGCTTTGTCTCCTTGAGTCTTTATGCTCAATGTACTAGTGCAATCCTCTCTCTCTCTGACCACTTATCGAAGTAGAGTCTCTATCTTTTATTCTTTCTTCTCCTTGACACCCTTCAACCACTTCACAATTTGGCACACCAGCAACTCTAGCTTCTTTGCTTATGAATACTTAAACAGAAGCTTGGTATTGCTTTTCCCACTCAATTCTTCCCTCCTTTAATTTTGGTTCAAATGGATTAGGTAGGATTCATTGAATCTAACCCATATCTTGTTTCTTCTAGAAACATCATGAGTAATCCTCCAGATTTTTTCTAAAAATGGTTTATCAAAAATTCTATGGATCCAACTCATCATCCTTATCCTTCATCTGGTTCACAAATTTCAAGGTAACAACCTTGTTGGCTTATATTTGGGGAATCTTAGACTTTTCAAATGATGCAGCAACTCAATACTATTGCAATTCTGGTGCTTGGCACATACTATGTTACTCAGCATCAACTACATTTTATTGGTGCTTGGCACCTACTATCGATTCTCTTGGCATCCACTAAGTTTTTCTAATGCTAAACACCTATTACTTTTCTCGGCACCTAGATACACTTGGCTCCTTCTATATCACTCAGCACACACTAGATTTTGAATTTTCTCAGTACTTATTGAAAATATTCTCAGCTTGAACTAGCTTGCTTGACACTCACTAATGAACCTAGTTAAGCATTGCAGACAACCTTGTTAAAACTTATTCTTCCAGTGTTTCCAAGTGTGACCAACATCTTTATCTTCAAGTATACTATCAATACATCATTTTACCATTGTCTTAACTAATCCATGTGTTGGTCTTAGATTGGTTTTGAGATTTGAGTTTCAACACACTTAAACCAATTCTTAAGTTGATGCCGAGTATAATATAGTTACTGAGCTACAATGTGTGTTGAGCCAAATATTCAATAGGTGCCAAGTGAACTTCAGGTGTCAAGAAAAGTTAAAGTGCCAAGTGATAATTGATGTCAAGTCACTATAGGTGTCAAGCATAGTATAGATGCCAAGTGAAATAGAATTCCTATATGTGTTGAGCATCAACAACCAGTAAGTGTGGAGTAACATAGAATATACATATGAGTTTGTATCTTTACAAACTTAGATGTAAACTATTTTTGGAGCTAACATAGGATGAATCTTGAAGGATCTTTAAGATAAGATCAAATATTTTGCATCACCTATGTAATCAATATGCAGCCAATAAGTAAAATGGAGAAGGCATGCAACCAATAGGAAAAGTGCAAGAATTGAGTGCGAAATGAAGATTGAATATGGATCGCAGAATCATACCTAACCCTAAGGTTTTGAAGTATTTAAAAGGAGGATGATACCCCATTGTATGTCTGTATATGAAAGAGTGTATAGGTGAATTATAGCGAACTATAGAGGGGAGTTTAAAGACTTAGACAGAGCAGAACACCATTCGATCAAGAATAGAGTATTAGAGTTTTGAGAAGAGGCACATCAGATCAAGCAAGGACTAGAGTAGATAAATTAGAACGAGGATCTAGAATCAATAATTGAGGATTCCAACTCATCAAGTCAAGACATTCTTCTATACTTTCTAACCATTGTATTGTGAGAATGAAAGTCCTACGATGATAGGTTGGCCTAACAACTATATAGGTCTAATAGCCACATTGTAGATCCTTAACAAGATTTTAAATCCTTTAATAGGATAATATTCCAAATGAATGGTTGTAAATCCTTTAACCAAGTCACTTTTAGCAAGGTGTAAAGTCTTTAATAGGACAAGCCTTTCACAAGGCAGACCATTGGAAGTGGTCAAACTTTGTAACCTTGAATAGTTACATATTACTGGAGTGATACTTTGTGGGTGTCATCCCCACCCCAGTTTTACCTTCTCATTTTGGAGGGTTTCTAGCTTACCAATTTCTTGTGTTATCTATTTTCATGCATGTCTTTGCTTTCATGTTTATTAGATGAATTAGATGCATGTGAATGTTTTTAGTTAAAAGTTTTTAGAGGTCAAAGTTAGTTACTTTTGATTCACCCCCCTCTCTTAGAAGTAAATCTTCCCACTTGTATATTCCAACAATTGGTATCAGAGCCAAGTTCTCACAAGGAGGAGCCTTGTAACTTAGAGAAAAGATCTGGAAATGGAAGTCTACAAACTTGGGAAGATAATAGAGAATTAAGCAATAGATATACAACTTGCTTTACATGCTTTGGAAGAAGCCAGACAAGAGTTCAGAAAATCCTTAAGCAGAAGAGGAGACATTGCTATAGATGAGAATGATACATAATAGAAGGAGATTGACACCTCAAAACTATTTTCAAATTGAGCCATTGACAACAAGGCTATGCTAGAAGAAGACAAGAGGAATATGGCCAATAGACTGGAAAAGAAGTCAATTGAACTTGCAAGAATTTCAAACATGCAGCTAGACACCCTAAGTCGGATGATGAATGCACATCATGAACTAAATGTGAAGGATATTGAGATCTCTACACTAAAGATGCAAAATGAACAATTGTAAAATGACCTAAAAAGAGAGAAGGAAATTTTAAAGAGATTCAACAAACCCAATGAGGAAATCAAGTACTTTGAGTAGATACTGAAATCACAAGGGCTAGCAATGATACTTCAGAACTAGGATACAATAGCACTAAACAAGGAGAGTCATCCAAGACTATAAAAGAAAGAAGTAACAAAGGTAAGAACACTAAACCTACTTGTCATTTCTATGGTAAAAAGGGACATACCTCTAATGTATGCAAGAGCAAGAATGCCCATCAACATGAAAAACCTAAAAATGTGAGTCACTATCATAAGTGCAAAAAACAAGGACATCAAGCACATGACTACAGAACTAAGACTACAAGAACACCAAGATTTGAAGGTCACTGCTACAATTGCAAGAAGTATGGACGTAGAGTTTTTGAGTGCAGATCAAAGCCCATGTGGACACCTAATTAGCCAACAAGAAGAAATAACCATGAACATCACTACAATTGGGACTACAACACCAAGTACAATTGTCATTACTGTCAAGAATATGGACACATTCCTAAAAATTGCATAAGAACACATTTCAGAGGAAACTATAGTAGATGGTTGAGTCAAACCACATGTTTTAGTTACTTAAAGACTGATCATATTAGCAGGAATCACCCAACAAGGTCAAAGGCACCAAAACTAGAGATCAACAAAGGAAAAGAGAAGGTGGTTGTTGAACACATCAAAGGTGTTGGTGCTCAAAATTGTAGCCGCACCATTGAGAAATTTAAGCCCCATAAATGCTTTTTGATGCCTATGTACCTAGTTGCCCATTTGATGCACATGAGGTGTTTAATCCTTCTAACACCTTTCATTCAGTGCATCTATATGTTTCATAAAGTAAAATTTACATTTTGAGCTATTTCGTGAAGTCTTGTTTTGAGCATTTGTCAAAACTAAATTTTCAACTAAGTGTCAAACAATGACAGGAGGCCTTGTTTGCAATTGAATATTTCACACCCAAAAATGTTTCATTACTTGCCACTTTGGGAGTGTTTAGTGTCCATACCTAAGAGCCTATGTTCCATATTTTAAGTCATTTCGAGTTCGTTTGACTATTTATCAATGTTATGCTGATGCAATTTGTCCTAAATTTTGGGATGCCCTGTTTGACCTGTTATAACTTTGACCCAATTGACCTAAGTGATGAATTTCCTTTTGAATTTAATTTTAGAGGTCAAATACATGCTTTTTTTCAAGTTTTAGCTTATGATGAATCTATTTGATCAATTTTCAAACATGATTCCGAATGTAATTTCTAGCTTTTTACTGGTGTTAGCATTTGTAGATTTGTTAGAATCCCTATTCATGATGTCATATCTTTGATCCCATAATTGGTAAGATTGAATAGATTGTACCACTAATTTCTCCTCCAAAAATAATTTAATTGTGTCAATTTTCAAGTTTTGATGAATCCGTTTGCACACTTTCCCAAGTCCATTTCCTTTGCAAAATAAATTTTCTGCCATTGTTTCCAATCTGCAAAATTCGAGTAGCCTACTTTGACCACTTACCAAATGAGTCCTATTATTCATGAGCCCAAACCATAGATCCATATTCTCCTAATGAAAATGAACCAACATCCCAATTTTTTGCACCCCCAAGTGCCATTTTTCCTAGTTTTCATAGCTAAATCCGAATGTAATTTATTCTTTTCTAACTTGTTTTCTTTCAGGCAGTTCTAAAAGAGTAACTTCAACGGTCAATATTTTTTGAGCCTGAATTCATCATGAGACAAGATTTGAAATGGTAAAAGTGTGTGAAATAGAGAATCAATGTGCCAACTTTCAGAGCCTAGTTAGGTGTTTGGATTAGTTTTTAAGGCCAATCAAAGGACCTCCTGGCATGAAATTGATAGTTGGAAAAAAAGGGGTAAAGTGATTTTCAAAAGTTGAATTAATGACAAAGATCGATTCCAATTATAATCAATCATTCAATAGATTAGTTTTAGAAGTTAGGTGTTTGAAAATGAAATTATTTTTGGCTGGACCCACTTGGGGCTTGACTAATTTCACCAGTCTGTTATGGCATCCAGATTTTTTCAAATGTGGAATAGTTTTAAATGTCATTTGCAAGGCTATTGAATTGTTTGATTATTGCCTTATAGAGACATATGAGGATGGAAATTTTGCAGCTTCTTTACAATCTAAAACAAGTTGTAGCACCTTCAAGGAATGGCTCATAACTACCTTTTGCATGTGAGGTCTTATAAGACAAAACTAGATTGCAAATCTGAAGGGGAATGGAAAGGGTTTCATCCAAATGATAAGTTGATCAAGAATACGTGTGCTTTGACCTATACAGATCCATGTGAAACTCCTTCTGCAACAAAAATGAATGCAAATGAGTTAATATAGAGGAAAAAGTCCCAGTTCTAATACGAAAAGGTGCTGGCAATCAACATTCTTAGTCACAAACATCTTCTGTAGGTGAGGAGAGATCTAGGGCCAAAGATTTTATCACCAGACATGGGGTAGAACTTGCTTTAAAGTCTTTATGTGAAAATTTTCAAAATTTGTTATTTGCAAGGCTTCCAAGGATTTGAGAATGTCTTACATAAGTTTTTAAGTCAAGTGTACATGATGGTTTAGAGCTGTTAGAGGCTTTACAAAACATGAAAATTATAGAGTTCAATGAAGAGCCTTAAGTCTTGATAAACAATCTTCAAGTTTTATGTTTGACGGCATCTCTATTGGCACATCCTTTACAATTCAAACTACTAACACTATTACCTAGCATCTTTGATTGTGTATGCCACTACCATTTTGCTATTAGAGTGGTAGTTGCAAAATACATTACGTCTATGGAAAAAAACATTATTGGTCAATGTGATGGGAGAAATGATGGAAGAGGCCATCCCTATGCTAAGGGACTCGTGATCTATTCATGTAGAAGGGAGTAGTTCACACTAGACTGGAAGATCACACATGAACGTAAAACTAAACACACTTTTAGTAAGGCAGAACCAAGAGGAACCCGCATTTTGTAAGGGGCAACTGCATGAAGGAGGCTCCACATGCAAAAGAGTCCAAGAAAGTAAGCTGTAAGGGGAGAATTTGAAGCACCAAGTGACTTAAAAGCCATAGATGAACATGGGAGCATACACACATGGAATCTCCATGCCAAACTATGGAGAGACCATGCATCATAGCAGGGGAGCCAACTTTTAGGAAAAGATGGCATACAAGAAGAGAGGAAGGCAGCATAAAAGGCATAAAATTGAAGGACCCTCCATGCCAAATTAAAGAGTACCCACACAATTAACAAGTGGTAGGTAAAAAAGCATAGGTAAGGGAATGAAAGTGAATCCCATGCCAAGCTGAAAGAAAGACCCATTCTTGGAGCAAGCACTCCATGCCAAGCGGAGGAAAATGCATGTAAAAAGGCACCACAAACTTGTAGAGAGTATCATGCATAAAAGAAGCCCATGGCTTGCGAATCAAAGAAGAAGCCACAATGCATGGGGCTATGGAAAATTATCCAACATATCAAGAATTTTTTCCCAAATTATCATATGCAGAGACTCAAATGTTTGACAAGTAACAATCCAAGACATAAACAAATGAAGGGATTTGATGTCATTTTTCTAGAAAAAGCTTAAAGCTAAAAAAAGAAAAAAAGGGAAGTCGAGAGGAATAAAGGCAAAACTAGAAATACCACATTGCCCATGCAAAGATATTTTTAAGTGTTTAAATAAAAAAACACATGCATTGAAAGTGTCTAAAGGGTTGGCACCTTTTGAGACATGAGCCAAGGTGTACGTGGGTCCCAATCGGTGAGATAGATGCTATCAAAGATAAAAATTTGAATGAACATGCTGCCAAAGAGATGCTGAAGTGGAATCCAAAGAATGAGATTGCAACGCATGGATAATCATGCGATCGTCACTATGTCACTTAGTGAAGTTACTCATGCAATAAGTATAGTGACATAGTGAATGTCTAGGTGGAACCAGGTGGCAATGATGTGGAGATAAGTGGGTGAAAAAGTAATGATGATTTGGTGCCAGCTATGTAGGAAGTGATCTAATGAGATGATGATATGTGGCACTGATTTCGTAGAGGTTCTTGACATGGCATGTTTCCCAAGGTGTTGACGTGGTAGAAGGCAATACATGTTGCCATGTCACTATGTTGCTGATGATGTGGCTGATGTTAACTTGGATAGTGACAAAGTGACCATGATGAGGTGGCATGATGACATGGTAGAATCTAAGGATGAATCAGATGCTGACATGTGGTGCCCTGTTGGAGAGGTTCAATAGTTGTGCAAGAAAAGTGTAAATCACATGTTGACATGTGCTACGAGGTGGTTAAACCAAGTTTGACTTGGGTGAAAAGGAACTCCAATATATCATCAAAATTGGGAAGAGATGAAATTTTTGAATCTGAGGTCAATTTTTGCATAGGTGTTCCCTAGTACATGCTACAAGGGGTATTGTCTTTAGGAGTGATTTGTGTGTTCTGAGGCATGTTTTAATTATCTAGTTATAGAATTCAGTGACAAAACATCTGTTCAAAAGGTCTTATGTGTAGTATCTTTTGATTATGTGATGTTTTGGCTTCAATTTGATCAAAATTGACATATCTAGAATTAGTTATGGGAATTTTATCTTTTGTTAAGGTTTTTTCTCCTAGAAAGGAAAAAAAAATAGGATATGATTAGCAGTTGAGGAGAGAAGGTAGAGAGACTCTTTTTAGCTTCTTGAGGGAGAATTCCAAAGGGATACATGTCAATTGCAAAATTCAATCTAGGAATTACCCTCTTCATATATATTCTATCTTCTTCTCTAGAAAAAAGGTTGTTGGTTGGTTTTCAATTTCTAGTTCTAGGAGCTCTGCTTAGGCTATGAAAGCCACACACCATTATTTAGCATTTAAGTTTTAATGAAGATAGTTTGGATTTGTTAGGTGATTTGTGAGTTAGTTTCTACACATCTTTCATGTATTAGTTTTCAAGGAGAATGAATAAAATACAACAAAGGGTTTCAAATTCAGTTTGAATCTTGTCTCCTGTTCATGGATATGCAATTTCTTCTAATTAGTGAACCAAGAGCATGAATTAGGTTGCATTCTATTTAAGGATATATGTGATTGAAATATCTTTCTTGTGGAACAAAGAGCCATGTAATTGCTTGGTGTTTATCATAGGGTTTGTAGATTTCGTGATGGGATAATTTGGGTATGAGATTCAAATCTAAAGCAGATGTCTATTCACAAGATGAAAGATAGATTAGGGATCTTGAAGTAGGAATTATGTCAAAGATTTCAATGAGATGTATGATTGTAATTCATTTAATTGCCAATAAATAAGGCACTGATCAGAGATGAGATCATTAGGTTTTGTTTCTCATACCTAGGTGTTGTTAATATCAACATATTAAATCATTTTCCCTTTTATGTTGAAAGTTATTCAAAGTTCAACCCACACTTAGCTTACTAGTTTCATGAGTCATGCTATTAGCTATTTCATGCTTGTGATTTCTCAGTTAAGTATAGAAGATTTAGGGGTTTCATATATTATTCTAGACCTTGATTATGCTCATTACACTAGTCACATAATCAGATCTTAAGAGGTTCACTCACCTAGGTTTTGCAGAGCCTAAAGTGAAGAAGGAGTGTAGCCTTATAGTTGGCCCAAGTTTTTGGTGAATTGCATCCATTATTGGAGATAGCTACCCATAGATGCATTCTTGTCTTGCATACTTGGTTATTCAAACTCTATTAAATCAAGAGCCAACAAGAGGAGAGATGAATAAGACATGGAAGAAGAAAGATGGAAGCAACACATCAAATGAAGTGGTCAAGTGATCACACTTCATCAAACTAAGCAAAGAAAAGGCATGAGGGACTGATATACAAAGATTTATCATACATCAGTTCCTAAATAAGCAAGTACTGAAAGGAAGAGAACATCATAATTAAATATGCAAAGTTAAAATTCCAAGATTTCACAACTATTGCCGAGTTGCCCTTAGATGTTGAGTAAAATCCTAGTGCATGCCAAGTTGACTGTCAAAAATAGTAGAAGCTAAATGATTAGTTGGAGCTGAGTTAGTAGTCGAAACTAGGTGATGAAAAGCCAATGAAAGTTGAGTGATGGAGAAATCCTTTAGAAGCCAAGTGGATAGTTGTAAAAACACTAAGAATTAAATGCAATGAAAATAGGCTATATTATCATGTTTTCAATCATTTTTCTTCATCGCAAACAAAAAGAAAAGATGAAGAAGAGTGCAGAGTAATGCCAAAGTAGAGAATCTAGTGTTTAAGTGGATTTCAACAATAATTCAACACAATTTTATCAATTTTGAGGTATTTACATTTGTGCTGACTTACACAGTTTCACATTTTCTCCATGTTGAAAACCCTAGATTATATAAATGACTTCTAGCTCTAGAAAAAATAGGAAAAGGAACCATTTGAGTTCCAATTAGTGTCTAATAAAGTAAAATAACCTAATTTCCACCCAATCCCTAAAGTGACATATAAAAATGACCCAACTAGAGCCCTACCTATCATAACCCCTAAGGCAATTATAGTTTACGATGTTAGACAATGCTACAATTGGAGGATTGGAGCGATAGGAGACATGTAAATGAGGGAAGCTTATGAATAATTGTGTGAAAATTGAGTGTTGAAGGAAGAGTATCAACTTGTTGAAAAGAAGGGTTTAACATGTTTCCTCGAATTCCCTACAATTTTCAAAACTAAATGGATCAAGCTAGTGCTTAGCAAAATACATTATGGAAGCTTCTAGTTGGAAGATGGTCTAGTGAAAATCACCAAAATAATTTTACATAGAGTGACAACGTACCCAACCCTAGATCAGCCAAAGACCCTTAGGACTGATGCCAAGGACACAATTGAAAATAATAATGGTGCTAAGTGGAACAAGAGTGGAATGACAATTGATATCATTCAAGACCCTCTAGTTGACTTTGTTGTTAGAGTCATTGCAAATAATTTCTACCAATCTAGAAAACTTAACAATGTGCCTTGCATTGCAGTGGATGTAGGCTACAAATTAGTGAAAAAGGATCATACTTATTAATGAGAATTTAGTAGCAATAAGAATGAAAAAGGGAGCACAATGCAAGTTTGGTGCTATTTTGATTTGCATTTTATTTTATGTACAAAATGAGTTTCCTTCTTTTGGAAAAGTTGATTGGAAGGAAAATAGGTCAATCATATCTCAAGTTAATGAATATATTGAGCAAATGGGAGCTAATTTTGAGACCCTAATGACTAGTTATTTTGAAGACTTCAAGAAGACAATGAAGAAAAGGCTAAGAATACCAGTTTCCTTAGTAGAGAAACATGTAAATGATGTATGCTTTCTTGTAGATATTTAGTATACATACATTCAAGCTTCTATACCAAGAGTTAGATGGCTAAGACCTCTTTGCTATGAAATAAATATAGATGAGGCATCAATAGCTATAATTGCACTACTAGCAGAAGAAGTGGACAAAAGTGCACCACATTTTAGAACCAATGATGTAGTCAAGTCAAAGGTGGATATGGAGTTGAAGACTACCTCCACACTAAATAAGAAATACAAACTTGTGAAGAAACTTAAAGCCAAATTTGGTGAAGGCACAACAGAAGATGAATAAGAAGTAAAAGATGATGAAGAGGAACAAGGTCAAGAAACACTTGCACTAACACAAGAAATGTGTGAAGATACTAAAGAAGAGGAAGGTGTCAAGCAAGAAGCACCCAAGGCTAAACCTAAGAAGAGAAAGACAAAGTAATAGCCAGTTGCACAACCCAAAGGGAAGAAGAAAGAAACAAATCCAAGCTTAGCCAAGCCAACTACAAGGGTAGATACCAGTGCTACAATCCAAGTGGCAAAAGAATAGGGTAAGAAAAAAGAAATAGAGAAAAATAAGAGAATAAAATATGTTGCACTCCCAAAATCAAACGAAGAAAGGACATAGTCTAATAATGAAAAATACAATTAGGTAAGATGTTCTACCAAATCTAAGTTAGAAAATGTTTGTAATAACATTAAAGGTAATGCAGATCTAACTAGTTTAAAGACCATTGATTTTAATAAGTTGTCAAGGGAAGAACAAAACATGGTGGAAGAGTCCATTTACCTATGATGGCTAAGTTCAGGACCACCCCACTTGAATTACACAATTTAATGCCTAAGGAGCTAAGATCCAATGTAGAGAATAAATGGCATTAGTGCCTTAATATGGAAAAGGATATAAGGGAGCCAACATTGGCTCCTGTAATGTCAGACCTTACTAAATTTCAAATAACTAAGGCTAGTAAGAAATGTGGGAAAAAATTTACACCTAAATACAGAGCCTTTAGTATATTGCAAAACCAAATTGAGGATGTTGTGCAAAAATCAACTCTTATGTGGAAGGTTATATATGGACTCCAAATAGTCAAGGAAGGGTAGGAAGATGCCTTTGTGGGGAGAAATGATGAAGAAGAAGAGGAGAATGGAAAAGATGAGGAAGGAGAGAAAGAAAAAGAAGAGGAAATAGTGGAGAAGACACAACAAGGTGAAGAGGAAACAACTAAAGAGCAGTAGGAAGAACAGAGTGTCCAAGACACCCAAATGCCACCACCAAGCCCTCCACATACAACACCTATAGAAACAATGATTTTCAAGGATTTTTCTAACACCTTAGGTCAAAAAATCAATCCATAAATTGTAGAGGATCTCAAAAGGATCCTTCACAAAACCACACTACAATCACAATTGTGCACAAATCTTGTTTTGGTGAGTGTGGAAGAATTGCAAAAGGTTGTAGTAGAGATCACTAGGGAGAAGGTGAGCACACAAGAACCACCTTCACAACATCCAAAATTTACAATAGATCAACTAAAAGAGAAAGAATCAAATGATACAACTACTAAGGTTGATCACACAGTCATAGCAACAACAATTGTTGAGTAGCCAGAAAGGAAGAGATAGGACAAGATATTCATACTGCACAAAGCCAAGGTGTGCCTCCTCAAATTATTTTTATTGATCAAGGTAGTAAAGAAGAATAAAAGGAAGAGAAGAAAACCCCTAAAGAAAAAGAGAAAGAGGCAATAAAAACATTTTTGAACTTTCCTAGCTCAAGGACTTCTACCAAGCAACTGAGCACTAATGTAGTACGACTATAGATTTTTGCACCAGGCTTGAGCTCCATCAAGGTAGCAATGGTACTTCACTATGGATACCTTTCACTTGATGAGGAGATAGTCATACCAGGTTATGACTCTAAAAACAAGAATCTAGCTTAGATAAATGAAGTGCAAGAGGCACTGGAGAGAAGGAAGAAGCAGGAGATATTCAGAAATGAGTATAGATAGAAGAAAGCATTAGTTGAAATCAAAGACATATTCCTTGATGGATTCAGTTTGCTAGTACCTGATGAAACCAATCCTATCATGGAACAATTTTCCAACATAATAGACTAGGTACAAAATTAAGACCTTGATACAAATGTTAAATTATTATAATGGTCTAAAAAGAAGTTTCAAATGTAAGTTAATGAGAAAATATCTAGTGAAATAACACTTTCACAAGTAGAATTGGCTAAGAAGATTGAGAAAGTTAAAATAATACTTGGGAATGTATTCTCATTGTACTCCAAGTTGTGTGACTCATCATTCTTCACACACAAAACCAGCCAAAGAATATTGAGCTTGGAACAAAATCTCAAGATTTCTAGCACATAGCTGCCCAAAGATCCAACTCAAAGTGAGAAGCATTTTGAAACTATGCTTCATACCCAAAAGGAGTTAGCTATATTGACAATAGAAGTGGAAAATATTAAGGCCAAATTGATGTAGATTCAATCCTCTATTAATCCACATCTAGAAGTCCTACATAAGGAACAAGCCTATGTAGAAAATGTTTTGAAGAAAGATCCCAATCTTTCTACTCTAGAAAGCCTAGTACATCTTGCAGCAGAGACAACCATCCAGCACAAATCACTAGAAATTATCTTAAACAATTGGGATGCTTCTCTAAAGATGATCATGGAGGTAAAAAAAACATTTTTGGCTAAGTATTCCATTCATTCTTAGGACCCTTTGAAATAAGTGTCAAATAGGGGGAGATACACATATGCATGGAGGAGATATACATTTTTGATATAGGGGGAGGTATGAATATTGTGCATATAATAAGAATGAGGGAGATATAAATACTAAATTCTTTGAAGGTAATAAAGAATATCCAAAGGGGGAGATATTTAAATTTTGTGGAAGTAATAAGGAGATATTCATGTAACACAATAAGGGAATAAATACAAAAGGATGCAAAACTACAAGAAGATGTGAAAAAAGGGAGTAGATACAAAGTACAAATAAAGTAGAAATAGGGTACATAGAAATAGAGGCAAAAGAATGGTAAGGCAAGGATTATCAGACACATTAGCATGAGACAAATACAAAAAAGAGAGTCTTTGGTAATAGGAATGGAATTTTGGTTGCAAAAATGGAACTTTGGCTCATCAACTCAGGGGGAGTTACAATTTTTTTGAGGTATATAGAATTTTGAACAAGTTTTTGAAGTTTTGTACATATGCCAACCATAATGTGTAGTATACTCATAGAGATTAGATTCATAATGGTGAGTTAAGTGCTTTTCCCACTCATGTTAAAGGGGGATATTGTTGGTCTCAGATTGGTTTTTATGTTTGAGTGCCAACACACTTAACCAATTTTTAAGTTGATGCCGAGTATAATATAGTTGTTGAGCTACAATGTGTGCCAAGCCAGAAATTCAATAGGTGTCGAGCAAAGTTAAAGTGTTGAGTGATAAGTGATGTCAAGTCACCATAGGTGCTGAGTAGAGTATAGATGCCGAATGAAATATAATTACTATGGAAGCCGAGTGAAATAGAATTCCTATATGTGTTGATCATCAGCAACTAGTAAGTGTTGAGTAACACAAAATCAACATATGAGTTTGTATCTTCACAAACTCAGATGTAAGCTGTTCTGTGAGCTGACATAGGATTAAGCTTGAAGGATCTTTAAGATGAGATTAAATCTTCTACATTACCTATGTAATCAACATGCAGCCACTAAAAAAAATGGAGAAGGCATGCAACCAATAGGAAAAGTGCAAGAATTGAGTGGGAAATGAAGAGTGAGTATGGATCATAGATTTATACCTAACCCTAAGGCTTTCAAGTCTTTAAAAGGAGGATAATACTCCATTGTATGTGTGTATATGAGAGAGTGTATGGGTGAATTATAGAAAACTACAAAGGGGAGCTTAAAGGAATAGATAGAGTAGAGCATCATTGCAAAATTTAATTGATCAAGAACAAAGTATTAGAGTTTTGAGAAGAGACACATCAGGTCAAGCAAGGATTAGAGTAGACAAAGTAGAATGAGGATCTAGAATCAGCAATTGATGATTGCAAGTCATCAGGTCAAGACATTATTCTATACTTTCTAACCATTGTATTGTGAGAATGAAAATTCTATGATGATAGGTTGGCCTAACAACTATATAGGTTTAATAGCCACATTGTAGATCCTTAACAAGATTGTAAATCCTTTAATAGGGTAACATTCCAAATGAATGTTTGTAAATCCTTTAACTAGGTTGGTTTTAACAGGGTGTAAAGTCTTTAATAAGACAAGCCTTTCATAGGGGAGACCATTGGAAGTGGTTAAACTTTGTAACCTTGAACAGTTACATATTGCTACAGTGATACTTTGTGGGTGTCATCCCCACCCCAGTTTTACCTTCTCATTTTGGAGGGTTTATGGGTTACCAAATTCTTGTGTTATCTATTTTCATGCATGTCTTTACTTTCATTTTTATTAGATGAATTAGATGCATGTGAATATTTTTAGTTAAAAGGTTTTATAGGTTAAAGTTAGTTACTTTTGATTCACCCCCCTCTTAGAAGTAAATATTCCCACTTGTACATTCCAACACCTTGCTTTTCATTTCAAAACCATAACTCAACCTTTCCCTTAGGTATTTTTGTTACATCTTGTTGATTACATCCTGTTCATCAATCAACTAAGTGATAGTACTTGGATCTTATAAGCAATTTCCATTCCAGAAAATAGTAGGTTTGACATCAAATGAGAAAACAATGATTGAAAACATTCTTCATCAACAATCTTCCTCTTTACAATCAATCTTCTTCTTACAATGATCTTTTTAGTCAAATTTCCAAAAATGAAAACTATCAATTTCAGGTGAGTTGAAATTTGAACTATTCTAAGAGAGAAAGCATAGGTGAAAAGCCAATATTTTTTTTATTGATATATCTATATATATCATTTATGACATAATGTGAGATCAAAGGAGAAAAGGTTTATTTCCATATAGTTTTATAGTGGGAACAAGACCCCTCATTTTCAATATTTTTTAGCAATTAAAATTTCATCCCTAAAAATTATGAAAATATATCAATTCTTATTCCAAATAATAATTAAAAATAATAATATTAAACTTTTTCCATTTGTACACATTTCATGAATTTATTTTCATTTTCAAATACTAAATAATAATACAAGTTTTATTTTATTGAATTTGAATAGTTATACTTTTGTTAGCCTTTTCCTGTATAAAAAGGTGACATGAGTGTGTAATTCTACTTTACAAAAATTGAACAAAAGATAACTAGAAAAGGGTAGCACATTGACCGCTAAAAGAAAACATAAAAGAAATAGAGAGAAAATGAGAGCATAAGGTCATTTTCTTTAACACCTCTACATCCTACTCCTATTGGTCCATCTTCTCTAATACATCCTTTATTTGATTGATATTATAAGAGGTCACTACACCCATTTTACTTTTATTTTCTTTGGTTCTCCTCCCAATCCCTTCCTTACTTTCATTAGGACCATGTTGATCATCAAGAATAGTAACAATGGCCTTATCCCCAAGAGTACTCTCTAAATTAATGATCAGAATCTTCCCATGTTCATTAAAAATGTAGAGAATTTTATAAAAAATTTGAGAAATCCTTTCTAGAGAATTCTTAGAGCTATTTACCTAGTTTTCTAACTTTTGCACCTTTGTCTCCAACTTGTAAAAGGCCACCATATCAGTTAAAGAGCCCAACATTGGACTCTCCCTCTTAGTAATATTAGGATACTTATGGCTCTCAATCCTTCCATCCAAACAACCCATCCTATCCTTCAAGTCCATAACTTGATGGAAGAATCACTTAATGAATACAAATTATCTATAAAATTATTTCTATCATTACTAAGAATATCCATATACTCCATATTTCTATAGTCATTGAAAATAATTAGTGAGGGGTCAATGAGTTCCAACATGTCCACTTTTTCTAGCTCCAACTCTCTAACCATAAGGTCAATTTTCTCCCAGATAATACAAAGCCTCATTGAGTTCGTATTTATGTCTTTCTATACTATTTTGTTACCCTTATAAGGAGTAGGGGTGTATCACCATAGACCTTGGCCTGAGAATCTTAGGTGATATCAACATCCTAATCTGCATCCTAAATAAGAGAGTCATCCCCATTCTAATCTTTAATTATATGTAGAGGGAAATTTGAGCCTATGTTGACTCCAACATCTCCTTTCCCAATTTATTTCTTCTACCTTAATAGATTAATGTTTTTTTTGGTGCCTTTTTCTTCAATGCCAATATCCATATCATCACCCTTGTCTTCATACTCATTAGAAAAAATAACAACTTTGGCTTATTTTTTGGTCATTGGGGTCATAGCATGCTTTATGGTCAAGCTACTCTTCCTTAACTTCTTATCTACCCCCTTCAAGGTTTCTTTCTCCTTCTATAACCAATATCCTCAACATTTATTTCCATATGATTAACTTCCTTAAAGTAGTCCTCATGAATATCCACAACCTTCTTGGTTTGCTTCTAACTCAACGATGTTTTAATACTTTTCTTAGGGGAATTTATTGTAGACTTTATAGGGGCATTAAATGCATAAAATTTTCCCTTTCCTTTTCTCTTTTTCACCACATCCTCATCCACTGAGTGCATCATTGGAGTATTTCAATATTTCCATAGAAATCTACAAAATTGTGGATCTTCATTGGCATTTATAGCTATATTATTAAATTTTGTGACGACCTAAATATAAAATCACAATTTTCAAAATGTTTTTTGTCATGTGTCATAGGTTGAAACCTCTTTAATAGACTTTTTTTTGGTGTTTAAGAATTTTTTTAAAGATTAATTAATAAAACTAAAATCATAAGCACTTAACGCAAGGAATACTAGTGGTTTAATGATAACTATCCAAGTTTGTCCCTAAAAGGGCATAGGTTTGATTCTCTTAGAAACTAGAGTAGAATTTTGGTGAAGTCATTATTTTATGTTATTATGTCTATTATTTATTTTAACTTATTATTTTATCACTCTTTAGTATAAAATCTTGTTGATTTAATTCATTTAGAAGAATTCACTTAATTACCACATTCATAATAGTTTGTATATTTATTTCAGAATATATATGTGTTCACCCATATATACTCAAACAAATATACTTAAACTATCAAGGTAAGAGATCATATATGTACATTAAAACAAACATACAATGAAATTGAAAACCCAAATGTCAAGATCATATAAATTATAGACACTAACTCCCTCTAATCAAATTGTCAAACACATCACCGTCAAACCTAGGTTTCCTCAGTTCCTATGAGTTATAGCGAAACATAAGTGCCTATATAGATCATGGTATCATATGTAAATCATCTATTGGTTTGCAAGTTTGTGATACTTGTTACCTACACACACAACTAGATCACGAATGAAAATATACAATATCCATATACATATATATAATTAATAATACACAAGGAAGAACACCAAACACTAATACCCACATATGATAGGTTAGCAAGGTTACTCCAAAGGCCATAATCATATAAAGACTAAATTAAGTCATAATTCTCTTGTAAATACTTAAATTAAACTATCTTCTATAAAAAAAATAAGAGTAAAATATGATATTGTACATACATATATCTCATGCAAGTATAAAATCATATAAACTTTTCAAAACTAATTGATACAAGTATGATAAATATGTTTCAATCATTATTTTATCATTGATGTCAAACATGCTAGTTTCTAGTCAGAAAAGTAATTATATGATTTAAATACAATCATTTATTTGATTGATGAAGAGGATTTGATTAAATAAGGTAATAATAGCACCAAGAAGAAGGGATGAGTTATGATATGAAAAGTACTACAAGAATCAATTAAGATAGTGATATTATAGTGTATTGATAATCTACTTAGGGCTACAGAGGTTGGTTAGACTGATTAAGTTCAAAATAATAAGTTAAATTAAGCTTGTCTTCTAAGCTTAATATTTTTCACTATGGGTGCCAAGCAAAGTTAGTGCAAGCCAAGTAGAAAATTAGTTGGAGCTAAACAAAGTCAATTTCAGTGTAAGCCAAGTAAAATTTAGTTTGTGATTAGTGATTTAATAGAGAATGTCAAGTTTTAGAAGCTAATTAATGTTGAGTGCTAGGATTATGAAAAAGATCAATAATTTGATGAATCTGAGCCAACAAGTTTGATTTCTTGGATTGTGTGATCTGTGTGGAAGATAATGTTGATGAGTTAGTGGCATAGAATTCATGGTAAACCATTTTTAGGTGAATTCAAAGAGGATTGAAGGATAGGTTTTTCAAAGGGAATTAAATGAAATGAGGGGTAGATTCATTAAATCCTACCTAATTCAACCTAACCCTAAAATGGACAATGGAGGATGATAAAAAAAAATCTTAATTCTCAATTTATAGAGATAGTTTGTTAGATGCAAGGGTTTTCATGTGTGATAACCTAAGGAAGATAAGGAATCTAGGGTATTAGTTCATTTAGTGACCTAAGAGAAGAGACTACATTAGCAAGTGAAAGAAGAAGACTTAAGGGTATGAATTCTTAAATGTTGAACAAGCTATCAGAGTTGAAGTTTATGAAAGTCAAGTAGAATGGAGGGCTGAAAAAGAGATCTATAGTTTGCAAATGGATTTTAAGTTGTTATCAGATCAAGCCTTACTATTACTCTCTAATCATTGTATTAGTCTTGCATAAATCCTTTGGATTAAGGTTAACCTAATGGTCATTTGTAAATCTTTTAACTAGGTGACATTCCAAGTGAATTATCTAAAGTCCTCTAATAAGGCTCACTCCTAATCAAGTGATTGAAATCCTTTAACTAGTTCACATTTAGTAGTATGCATCATAACATTTAATAGGGTTGGTCTTTTATAGGGTATCACTTTAGAAGAGTGAGAATGAGTAGCATGATACTGGTGTTTTTTCCCAAATTGGGTTTCCATGTTAAATCTTTCTATCATATGTGTTATTGAATCTTTTATATTTCATATTTACATTTCTACAAATTAGTTTGATAGTAACCTACAAGTTTAAGTGATTTCATAATCTAATGGGTACATGCACAATGAAAATGTTTTATGGATATAGGTTCACTAAGCTATGAAAAGTTGTATTTGTACATCTAGACCTTGGATAATTGATTCACCCTCCCTCTTAGTTATTCTAAAGCATTCCAAAAATTAGTATCAGAGCCATCTGCTTAATAGAAATATTTTGAAGGTACTAGAAGCAAAAAGATCAAGATGTCAAAAAGCAAAGTATCCAAGCTTAATAGAGATAATTTTCTTGCATGAAAATTTTTGATGAAACTACACCTAGGAGTTCTTTGAGATCATACACAATCTACCATTGTTGTTGAGCGTATTGATCTTGCTAAGGCCCTAATTGCTGAAGATCTAAAGAAGAAAAAAGAACAATGTCATGTTTGACGATATCAAAGGTTGTGACAGTGCAAAGAAAATTTGGGATGCTCTACACACTATCTATGGAGGTGACACAAATGTTCTAAGAGCCAAAGTTGAAAGTATCAGAGGTAAGTTCGATGAAATGAGAGTGCAAGAAGGTGAGAATGTTGCTCAATATTGCTCCAGGATAAAGATTATGTTAATAAAATAAGAGGAGATACTGGTAAAATAGATGATGATACTATAATAAGTAAATTTTTGAGAACACTACTTCCTATCTATACTATTAAAGTTTCTACAATACAACTAAATAAATTAGGATGTAAGGTTGAGTTTGAAAACAAGATTGCTAAGATATATGATACTGATGGAAAACTGATTGGAAAAGGTGATAAAAAAAGAGGTAATCTATTCTACCTTAATATAGAGGATGCTACTTGTTTAGTTATAGAGTTTAATGATTTGTGGCTATGGCACAAGAGGTTATGGCATGTTAATTTTGATAACTTGGTTGGTATCAGTAACATGAAAAGAGTATGAGGTTTTCCTAAGTTGAAAAAGCTTGACAATATAATTTTCCAACAACGTCAGTTAGCAAAAATGACAAACTCAAGTTTTAAGAGTAAGACTCATACCTCTAAGGGAATACTAGAGATTATTTATACTGAATTGTGTGGACCAGATGAAGTGCAAAGCAACAAAGGAGATAAGTAAAATATGCTACTTGTTCCTAATTATTGTAGAATGATGGTAATTATGTTTCTAAAATAAAAATTTGATGCTTTTCAAATGATTAAGTGGTACTTAGCAAGAGTTGATAAAGAAACAAGTAAAAGTGATGTAGGAGCATCCTAGGTTTCCTTGTAATCCTACATTTTTGTTCATTTTGTTAGATGTCACCAAGTTCTAGTCACTATCAAGTGCCAATTATTACCAAGTTCTAGTTACTACCAAGTGCCAGTTTCCAGTTGTTGTCGAGTTCTAGTTACTACTAAATTATCTAGTGTGTGCCAAGTTATCCAATGTCTACCATGTTATCGAGCATCTATCGAGTTATCTAGTGTGTGTTGAGTTATCCAATGTGTGTTGATTGAGCTTTTTATTTGCTGATGTTTGATTCCTTCTTTAGTTGAGTTGTCTATGTTTTGGTTCTTAGTGTGAGCTAACTTGTGTATTTAATTTTGATCATGAATTTAATGATAGGATCTTGTTTAGGGATGAGCATTGAGCATTTTGAGGTTAACCTTTCTAGTATGTAATGTTCTAGAATCTTTTGTTAGCTGTTTTGGAAAGTATAAATAGAGTTCTAAGGCTTATATTAGATCTCTAAAAAGGATATGTTCTTTGAGTATGAAAAAAATCTTGATAATACAAGGTGAAGATTGTAGTTACTAGGTTTAAAGGACACATGTCATTATGGTTGGAGCATTTGCAAACTGATAGACAAAGGAGAGGAAAGCAAAAGATCAGAACTTGGGTGGAGATGGTGAACAAAGTGAAGAAAAAATTCCTTCTTGTTATTATCAAGTTAGCTTGTTGAGAAAGATGCAAAATTTGAGACAAAGAGACATGACTATAATGGAGTATACTAAGGAGTTATATAGATTGGACATCAGATCTAGAGATGTGGATGATGATGTTAAGAAAATTGAAAGGTACATAAATGGTTTGAGATCTAGAATCCAATATGAAATAAGTTTTGTGAAATCTGAAAGTGTGGAAGAAGCATACCAATATGCCTTGAAAAATAAGAAGATCTTGAAAAAGAAGCACGAACAAAGAAAAAGAGGTAGAGGTGGTAGATTCTAGAGGGGCAAAGGTAGATCCTATGGAGAAAGTAGTAGATCTGACAATTATGTGCAAGATAAGGCTAAATTTGAATGGAAGAATGATGACAAAGGAAAGACTGAGTGGAAAGGTGGTGATTCTTACCATAGAGGTATAGTTCTTATCGAGGAAGAGATAATTCTTCTTCTGGAGGTAGATTTCATGGTAATTGTTTCAGATGTGGTAAATGAGGGGATAGATTGTTTGAATGTAGATCTTTTGAAAGTGGGCAAGTTAACAAAAATGTTGTGATTTGAGGAGACACTAAGGGTTCACCATGTGGACTTGAGGCTACAAAAAATATGATGGTGAGAAAAACCTTATGTAATAAGGGAAGTGATGAGGAACCTATCCTCAGGAGAACTCTCTTCAAAACCAAATGTAAGATGGCTAGAAAATATTGTAAGAAAATCACTAACAGTGGAAGTTCTACAAATACGACATTAGAAGAGTTGGTTACAAAGTTGTAGTTGCAGAGGCCAAAGCATCTTAAACCCTATTATGTTTCATGGATCAAAGATAAGTATAAAATATTGGTAAGTGAATAATGTATTTTGAAGTTCAAGATTGGACATTATTTTGATGAAGTGATGTGTGATATTATTCCTATGGATTGTTGTCATATTTTGTTGGGTAGACCTTGGCAATATAATAGATATGCTATACATGATGGAAGATTGAATCAATATACTCTTTGGGTAAATGGGAAAAGAAAATATTGTTACCTTTGATTGAAAGTCCAAATGAGATTAATTTTACTACTATAAAAATTTGCATGGTCAATGGGAAACAATTTGAAAAAGAAATGAAAAGGAACCAGGTTTATTTTGCTCTAATTCCTAGAGGACCAAGTTTTGGTAGTAATGACTGAGTGATAGTAGAAACTAGTAGAAGTTGAGTACCAGTAGAAATTGGAAATTTGTTGAATGAATACAAGGATATTGTGCAGAAGATATACCTAATGGTTTACCACTATTAAGGAGTATAATTCATTGTATGGATCTAATTCCTAGAGCTAGTTTTCAAAATAAAGAACAATATAGATTGACACCTATAGAAAAGAAGAACTTAATAGACAAGTGCATGAGTTATTGCAAAAAGGTTTGATTAGAGAAATTTTGGGTCCATGTGTTGTACCTATCATATTAGAACCTAAGATGAATGGAGAATGGAGAATGTGTATTGATTCCAAAGCTATCAACGATATCATAGTGAAATATAGGTCTCCTATGCTAAGGATGGATGACAATGGATTGTTTAAGTGAAGCAAAGTATTTTAAAATAATGATTTAAAGAGTGACTATCATCAGATCAGAATTAGAGAAGGTGATGAATGGAACATTGCTTTTAAGAAAAAAGATGGTATGTATGAATGCTTGGTTATGCCTTTTGGTTTGACTAATGCACTTGGTACTTTCATGAGGTTAATGAATGAAGTTCTAAAAATATTCTTGGGTAAGTTTTTAATTGTTTGTTTGTATGACATTTTGATATTTAGTAAGACTAAGGAAGAAAATCTGGCACATGTTGGACAAGTATTATAGAGATTGCAAGAGAAGAAGTTGATGATTAATATGCATAAGTGTTATTTTATGCAAGAGAAGATTGTGTAGTTGGGATTTGTGATTTTAATTGATGGTTTGAAGATGGATCCTAAGAAAGTTAAATAAATTTTGGAATGGCCTACACCTGAGAATGTGGATGAGGTAAGATCATTTCATGGTTTGGCTAGTTTTTATAGAAATTTTCCAAGGAACTTTATTTATATTTGTAATGCTATGATCGAGACAATGTGAGGAGATAAAAAGGAATTCAAGTGGACAAATGGGGCTGATAAAAATTTTGAGACTTTGAAACAAAAGTTTGTTGAGTTGCCTGTATTGGCTTTGCTTGATTTCAATAAGGTATTTCAAGTTGAATGTGATGCTAGTGGTAGTGCAATAGGAGCTAAATTGAGTTAAGAAGGTAAACCTATTTCTTTCTTTAGTGAGAAGTTGAATGATGATAAAAGGGAGTATTCAATGTATGATCAAGAGTTTTATGCTATTTTTTAAGCCTTGAAGAAGTGGAGACATTATTTGATTCCTAAGGAGTTTTTGTTGTATATTGATCATAATTCTTTACATTTCTTGGGAAGTCAATATAAATTGAATCAGAGACATTTGAATGGGTTGAGTACTTGGAGAGTTTCAAATTTTTTATCAAGCATAAGAGTAAATTTATAAAAAGAGTTTCTAATACTTGAGCAAAAGACATTCTTTATTGATTGAGATGAACGTTGAAGTTCTTGGTTTTGGTTAAATGAAAGAGTTGTATGGTACTGACCTTGATTTTTTTAAGGCACGGAGAGAGTGTAGAGCACCAAGTCTAATAGATCACATAAGTAAGTATGATGAATTATTTATTCAAGAAGGTATGCTATTTAAAAAAAATTAGTTGTGTATCCCTAGAAGTTATATGAGGATTAATTTGATCAAGGAAAAGCATAGTGGTGGATTGGTTGGACATTTTGGAATTGATAAGACATTGAGTTTGTTGAAGGAGAAATATTATTGGCCACAAGTCAATAAGGATGTTTAGAAATTTGTGAAGAGTTGTGGAGTTGTTCAGTTTGTAAATAGAGTAAGTCAGAATACTTGTTTGTATACACCTATTGTTGTTCCTAAGAAACCTTGGAGTGACAGTAGTATGGATTTTTTTTCTTGGATTTCCTAAAATAATGAATGGGTATGATTCTATATTTGCTATTGTTGATAGATTTTCTAAAATGGCTCATTTCATAGCATGTAATTAGACATAAGGTGTTGAGCATGTTGCTAAAATTTTCTTCAAAGTGATTGTGAGATTGCATGGATTACCAAAAGGTATTATTTTTTATAGAGATAGTAAGTTTTATAATTATTTTTGGAAGACTTTGTGGAAGAAGATGGTATTGAATTAAGGTTTAGTTCTACATTATATCCATAGATGGATGGACATACAAAGGTTGTGAATAGAAGCTTGGGTAATTTGCTAAGATGTCTAGTTGGAGATAAGTCAAGTAATTGGGAGATGGTATTGGCACAAGCTAAGTTTGCATATAATAATTCTATAAATAAGAGTACAAGGAAAAAACATCTTGAGATTGTTATAGGAATGTATCCTAGAGGAGTATCAGATTTGAAGGATGTTAGGGTGAAGAAAATAGAAGTTTTGTAGGCAAAGATTTTGCTGATTTGATGGAGTCTTTGCATAAGAAAATAAAGTTGAGGTTGGAACAAAATGATCAGAAGTATAAAGAGAATGTTGATAAGTCTAAACGATATCATTTTTTTGAAGATGGTGATGAAGTCATTGTTCATTTAGAGAAAGGAATATTTCTTGTTGGAACATACAGTAAGTTGAAGATGAAATTTTTTGTACCTTGTAAGATCTTGAAGAAGTTTGAGAGTGGCAATGCTTATGAAGTTGAGTTACTTGATGACATGGATATATCTCTATATTCAATGTTGCCAAATTATATAAGTATCATGAGTTAGATGATGAAATTGTTGTATCAGATGATTATCCTAAGAATCAAATTGAAGAAGTTCAAAATATATTGGATCAAAGAGTTGGTAAGAGAACAAGAGGAAAAGATTACTATGCATATTTGCTAAAGTGGAAGAATAAAATAGTTGAAGATGTTGCATGGATTTCTCAATCTAAGTTGGATTCAACTCAGGTTGTGATATTTGCATGATTCAGGAGAATCATTTCTTCCAACCCTAGCTATCTAATGTAGGAGAATCCTGGGCTTCCTTGTAATATTGCACTTTTGTTCATTTTTCTAGTTGTTATTGAGTTCTAGTTACTATCGAGTGCCAGTTGTTGGCAAGTTCTAGTTACTGTCAAGTTCCAATTTCTAGTTACTATAAAGTTCTAGTGTGTGTGTTGAGTTATCTAGTGTCTGCCAAGTAATCCAGTGTGTGCTAAGTTATCTAGTGTGTGCCAAGTGAGCCTATTATTTGTTAATTCTTAGTTCCTTATTTAGCCAAGTTGTTTATATTTTAGTTCTTAATGGAAGCCAACTTGTGCACTTAATTTCAATTATAAATTTAATGATAGGATCTTGTTTAGGGATGTTGACCATTTTGGGGTAAGAACTTCTATTATGTAATGTTCTAGAATCTTCTATATGTAATTTTGGCAAGTATAAATAGAGTTCTTAGGCTTAGTTTAAAGTGGATAAATGTTAGGGGTTTTGAAAGGGGAATGCATATATGTCTGGAAATACAAATTTGAAGTTGGATCATAGATCTAGAAGTTTTATTTTGTATCTAGACATAGCACAGAAGGTCATACAACTAGGCATGTATAATGATTACTTAATGAATAAATAATATATTTTGTTCTCTCTCTTCTTGGTGTTGTTCTTTGTTGTTTCCTTCTATTGTGTTTACTCTATATGGTGGTTGGGATAGATGGGTGTGCCCTTGGTCTTAGTTATTTCTTTTCCTTCTTGCACCAAAAAAGTATGAAATGATTGAGATTTGACAGAGGAGGATAATTTACATCAAATGAGCTTGAGATGTTTTGTAATGAAAAAGGAATCAAAAGAAATACATCTACACCTAGAACCCCTCCATGAAATGGAATTTCTAAAAGGAGGAATATATCTATAATGAATTGTGCTAGGACACTCATGATCAAGAAAAATATTTCTTTGAAATATTGGAGAAAAGCTATAAGTATAGATTTCTATACCTTAAACCATGTACAAGTCAAGAAAGGTACTCATTCAACACCTTTTGAACTATGGTATGCATACTCAAGTCCAATGTAAAATATTTTAAAGTATTTGGAGGCAAATACTATATTCTCAAAGATTTCAAAAATGATAAACTAGATGCAAAAAGGGAAGAAGGTATATTTATTCATTATTCCACAAGAAGTAAAGCTTATAGGTGTTTAAATACTAACAATAAAAAAGTTTTGGAAAGTGTAAATGTGAAATTTGATGAATATATAAAAGTATATGAGGCTTAACCTATGAAGGAACTAGAACAATACAAATAAATCAAGATGCAAACCAACAACAATTTTCGGTGACTGCCAAGTCACATACAATGAATGTCAGGTTGCATTTAGGAACCAAGGTACATTTAGGTGACAAGTTACAAAATAAAGTTGAGGAACATTTTAATTCTAAAATTAGTATACATGAAAGAGATGTTGAACTACCTAATAGAGAGGTACATAGTGATTCAAAATTTGAGAGACCAAATGTAGAAGCCAGAGATGAACCAAGATTGTCTAAGTACGTCAAGAGAAATCACCCTATTGCACAAATAATTGGAGATAAAGATGATAGACCAATGACAAGGAAAAAGTTGAGAAATGATACATGTTTGCTAAGCATGCCAGAACCCAAAATAGTTTAAAATGCCTTAGAAGATATGGACTGGAGTAAAGCCATAGAAAAAGAGATTGAGAAAATTAAGAAAAATAAGACATGGACTATATTTCCTAGATTAAAAGAAAAAAATTGATTGGTACCAAGTAGGTATACAAAAACAAGCTAGATGAATATGATGAAGTGACAAGGAACAAGGCAAGATTAGTTTGTAAAAGATATGCATAGGAGGAAGGGATAGACTATGGAGAGACGTTTACCCCTATTGCAATGTTGGAAGAACTCTACTTTCTTAATCTACATATAAAGGTTTCAAAGTTTATCAAATGGATGTTAAGTCTACACTTCAAGATGGTATATTGGAGGAAGAGGTTTATATAGAACAACCAAAAATTTTTGTTGATGCTAACAACAAAAACATGGTATGTAGTCTAAACAAAGCTTTATACGGTTTGAAGTAAGCACCAAGAGCATGGTATGAGAGGCTTCATAATTATCTTGTGAAGATTGGATTTGAGAGGACTGATGATAAGAACAATCTGTACTTGAAGATATAGAAAAGAAAAGGTGTTTTATTGTCTGAAATTTTTGTTGATGATATCATATTTAGAGGTGAAGATACTTTATGTAATGCTCTTGCAAATAAAATGAAGAAATAATTTGAGATGTCTATGTTTGCAAAGATCAAGTTCTTTATGGGTTTGCAAGTACATTAGATGAAATATGGTATATACATCACTTAGTCAAAGTATATAAAGGAGATACTAAATTTTCTTGGATTGGAGGATTCCAAGGTAGTAAGTACACCTATGGTGACAAGATATAAATTGTCAAAGAATGATGATTCAGCTGAGGTGAATCAAACATTATATAGGTCTATGATTGGCAAATTACAGTATGTAGTACATAGTAGATTGATATTGCATTATCTGTAGGGATGGTTGCAATAATTTTGCTAATCCCAAGGAGAATCATTTGATGGCTATTAAGAGAATAATGAGATATCTAAAAGGAATAAAAAACTATGGTCTATACTACAAGAAAAATGAGAAATTTGAATTGAGAGCCTATAGTAATATTGATTGGCTAGAAATATTGATGATAGAAAGAGCATCGCTGGAGGAGAATTTTTCTTAGGAAAAAGGCTAGTAACATGGACTAGCAAGAAATAAACTACATTTCTCAATCTACTACTGAAGTTGAACATGTTGCTGCTATAGTAAATTATACAAACATTGTATGGATCAAATAGCTACTTAAAGGTATGAAGGAATAAATAACTAAACTTGTGATACTTTACTATGATAATACAAGTGCTATAAATATATCAAAGAATCGTATGATGCATACAAAGTTTACTAAGCACATTTCAATCAAGTATCATTATTTGAGAGAATTAGTTCAAGACAAAGAGGTGAAGATGGACTATCTTAACACAAGAGAAAATAGTTGATATCTTCAAAAAATCATTACCTAAGGATGCACATGAGTATTTAAGAGGTAAACTATGGGTGATACCCCTATAAAAGGCCATCTAAGAAGCATGAGGAATTCCCTACATCAAAAAAGTTGATTGAGATACGTTACACATTATTTTAGTGGACCTTACTTTAGGAGCTTCCTAAAGAAATTAAAGAGCTAGAGATTTAAATCTATTATAAGAAAGGTGAAAGAGGAAGAAACTAAAAATATTCATATCTATATATGAAGATGACAAGTCTTTGGAATTATTGTCAAAGAGTGAGAGAGTGTACTGAGAGATAAAAGTTGAGAGAGATGAAGGAGAAATCTTGATCTATCTAACCATGCTGAAGGAAAAATCCTCACTCCTAAGGAAGTAATTGTACTAAGGGAGAAAGTGTAACTATTGATTACATCTACCTAGTAAAAGGGAAATGATGTTGAGGTAGATATAAGAAGTGATCAAGAGGGATTCATAAGGATGAGTTGATTGATTGTCTATTGGTCAGAACAAAATTTTGTAACCTATTTAGAAGATGAAAGTTGCTAATAGAGGGAGAGATTTCAATATGAGGAATTATTTTCTTTTTGGTATTTTGTTGGTCTTAGTGATTAAGTTTGGTTAGTTTGGTTTTCTACCAATGCTAAAGAGGGAGATTATTGAAAATAGATTGATATAAGTATGATAAATCTATCTCATTGTTTTGACACTAATGTCAAACTTGCTAGTTGCTAGTAAGATAATTGGTTATATGATTTAAGTACTATAATTTATTTGATTGATAAGGGAGATTTGATCAAGTAAGGTAACAATAGAACATAGAGGAAAGGTTGAGTTATGCTATGAAAGGGAGTACAACAATTAGTTAAGTTGATAATCTACTTAAGGTTACAAAGTTTGGTTATAGTGAATAAGTTTAGAAGAACAAGTTAAATGATGTTTGTCTGCTAAGCTTAACATTATGCATAGTGGGCACTAAGAAAAGTTTGTACAAGATGAATAGAAAATTAGTTGGAGCTGAACAAAGTCAATTTAAATGCAAGTCGAGTGAAATAGTGTAAGTTGACTAAAGTTTAGTTGTTGTTGGGCACTAGCAAAATTTAGTTAGAGCCGAGTGATTTAATAGAGGATCTAGAAATGTAGTATGTGTTGAGTGTTAGAAGACAATTAATGTTAAGTGTCAACATTATGAGAAAGATCAAGAATTGGATGAATTTGGGCTGACAAGTTTGATTTATTAGATTGTGTGAACCATGTGGAAGATAAGGTTGATGAGTTAGTGACACAAAATTCATGGTAAACCATTTTGAAGAGAGTTCAAAGAGGATTGGAGGAGAAGTTTCTAGAAGGGAATGAAATGAAATTAGGGGTAGATTCATTGAATCCTACCTAATTCAACCTAAACCTAAAATGGACAATGGAGGATGAACAAAAAAATATCTTAATTCTCTATTCATAAAGATGTTTGGTCACAAGCAAGGGTTTTCATGTGTGAGAACCTAAGGATGACATAGAATCTAGGGTATTACTTCATTTAGTGACCTAAGAGAAGATACTACATTGGCAAGGAAAGAAAGAAGGCTTAAGGGTATTAATTCTTGAAGGGTGAACAAGCTATCAGAGCTGAAGTGTATGAAAGCCAAGTGGAATGGATGATTAAAATAGAGATCTATAATCTACAAATGGAGTAGTAAGTTGTTATCAGATCAACCCTTATTGGTACTCTTTAATCATTATATCAGTCTAGGGTAAATCCTTTTGATTTAGGTTTACCTAATAGTCATTTGTAAATCTTTTAACTAGATGACATTCCAAGTGAATGATCTAAATTTCTCTAGCAAGGCTCGCTCCTAATGGGCTGATTGAAATCCTTTAACTAGGTTACATTTAATAGTGTGCATTGTAACCTTTAACAAGGTTGGCCTTTCATAGGGCATCACTTTAGAAGAGTGAGAATGATTAGCATGTGACTGGTGACTTTTCCCAAATTGAGTTTCCACATTAAATTATAATTTCATACATGTTATTGAATCTTTTATGTTTCATGTTTACATTTCTCCAAATTGATTTGACAGTAACCTAAAAGTTTAAGTGATTGCATAATCTAATGGGTGCATGCATGATGAATTTTTTTTATCGATATGGGTTCACTATTCTATGAAAAGTTTTATTTGTACATCTAGACCTTGGATAAATGATTCACCTCCCCTCTCATTTTTTTTAAATAATTCAAAAGATTAAAGTGTTACTAGGGGGGCATCACATTCTCCTCCCCCTAAATTTAACTTGGGAAGGTACCTACTTGATTATTGTTGTAAATGTGAAGACTTGCTAAAGGATTTTTCTATACTCACAAAATCCTAAAAGGACTTTTTTCAGTAGTCTCCACCTATAGAAACTTCATCTCCCCTATCTAAGAAATCTAAATTTCAAATCCTCTATTTGATCTCCAAATTACCTTCCCTCTCCATAGCCTCTAAGAATCAATTTATAATTCTCTATTTATTTGGAGAAGTTTCTTCTAGAGGTAATGGTTTCCATTATGGTTTGATTTATTAAATAATATCATTTAATAAATAAGTTGGCTCCTAGATTTATAGTTTTTGAATAACCCAATAATAGGAACAAATACATCTAGGGGTAGTTAATTCCCATGTTCAACATACCAATTCAGGCATCAAGGCCAGCTATAAGGCTATACTCTTTCGTCTTCTTTAGGCTCTACAAGACCTAGGCAAGTGAACCTATAGATTCCATAATGTGACCAGTTGCTAAAACCATAAAATTGAATCTATACTTAACATATTAAAACCCTTGAATATTATGTGCTTATGAAAAAAACATAGACATGAAATAGCTAATAACATGAGTTATAAACTTGATAAGCTAAGTGAGGGAAAATCCTTTCAACTATTCAACATAAAAGGGAAAAGACTTTGACTAACATATTGATTAATTTCAACATAACCTAGATATGAGCAACAAAATATATAGATCATGTAGTTGATTAGGGCCTTATCTATTGGGAAATTCCAGAAATCAAAAATACACATCCTTGGATATTAGTGATATACCTCATATATCAAGAATCTAGATGTATCCTATCACTTTGTGAATCAAAAATTTGCATCAAAACCAAATCTCATACTCAACCAATCCCTTCATGAAATTTGAAAACTTATGACAATAAATAAGGAATTTAGATGACTACTAGAATCAAAACCAAAATATACCACAACATACAACCTAAAACACTTGTTCTATTGAGAATTCCCTTGATTTTACAAATCTACCCATAACTTATGTCTAGATAAACCTACACATATTATGACTGTAAAATTAGAAAGTTTGTCTTCTCTACTTTCTGTTTATATATAACACTCCATATTTTAGGAGGAAAAAGGCCGATGGTGTGTGTTTGAAAATTTTGGTTCTTAGCCATGAACAGAGCATTTTAATGTTGAAAATATTGTAATATCATATAATCTAAACTTTATATTATAAACTCTCTCGATTCAAATAATTTAACCTCAAAATGCACATCCATCTTGAAGACACTATGTTAAATGTTTCAATATTTCAAATTTTGCATATCTCCCAAACTCTACCTTGGTCAAACCTATAGTTGGCCACCTAATGAGCATCATGTGTCATTTCCTTATAGGCCAAATCTGCCACCTCATCACCTTGTCCATAGCTCCTTGCCACATTCCAATCTTTCTCTACATCTCCACCTTAACCCCTAACTATATCCTAACCACCAAGATGTGGAGATAACTACCATCTCCACATCTCCACCTTAACCTTTAACTAGCCTCTAACTATTGATATGTTGTGAAATGCCTTATCTCTTCATTTCCACCTATTAGACTTAATCGTTTATTTAACTAGAGATTTCATGCCTGGTAGTTAATTAAAATTTTACATTTTATCCACTTCTCCGTAGTTATCCCTAACCCTTCCCATACTGCTATGAAGTTTTTATTAGCCACCATGTGGAGGTTTTCTATTGGTCTATAGAATTTCATAGTCACTACTGAGTTGTTGGTCAAAATTTGTTTAGTCATCCTCCAACTGGTCACATTTCCCATGCATGAAGGGTCTCTAGTCTCAAAAGAAACATGCCTTAAGACACCATAGAGTTCTATCTTTCACATAAAAACAACTAAAACATACCCCACAAGATGAATGTGGGATATATGTCCGAAACTTCCTTTTTTAAAAAAATTCCAAGCTTCCATGAATCAATTGCCATTAGTGATCTTCCAAATGATGATTCTCTTGGGTTTTTGCATGATAGTTTGATGGTCAATATTGTATTTCACTTGTACTAACACATCCTCACACTAGATAATAGATGATGTACCACATGCTTTATTTATGTGATCCTTGATTTACATCATCCTACCTCTTTGTATTTCATTTGACATTCAACATAATGATTTCCATAACTTAGAGGCTCCTACTTTGGAAAGAACATCAGTCCCCAACACCAAATATAACCTAACCTATATGGACAACATATCCATTGCATAACTCAAGGTAGATTCAATTTATAGTGGAAGGATTATGTCCTATCTTCTAATGAGAAACATCAATCCCATGAATGTGAGCAAGAGCATGGTAGGTCTAGTAATCATCCAATTTCTATTGAAGACTGCCGCTATTATTTCCTTCCTTCTAAAGTTGTTTAGAATGTCTTCATTTCATGGCCTTTAGCTAGGATCTCCAAAGTGCACTCTTAATCCTTCTACCTCCTATTGCTTTCCTTTTTAAGGGATCCTTCTTCACATTTGTGCAACCTCTAGACAATTTGGAGGTGTTAAAACAACATTTTTTTTTCCTTCAGTACTGCCCTTGACCTTCTTTTATTTTTGAACATTGAGTAGAATTCAAAAACATCCCTATACACATGGATTTTTACTATGAATATGGTTTGGAGGAAAATTGCTTCCTATAGATACATCTGCTCCATTTACAAAAGCTTATTCAAATTCATCAAGCTCATACAACTTTTACTTTGAATGTTGTACAAGTTAGGGAAAGAGCTTTAGAGAATGAATGCTCCAACTCTATTCCAGTGAAAAGCTAAATAACCATTTGTAAATTTTGACCATCTTCCATGGGCATGCAAATCAATAATTTAGTTTTAAAAATGTATCAAAGATGTGTCTCTTTCTATTGCATGTATGCACCAAGACTTTGACTTGTGTCACTCTTCAATTCCATCAACCACACTAGTTGTATTTTTAACAAAATAACAAGCTCTTATGCTAAAAATAGTAATTTCTTTGAGTACATCCATCATTCATATAGGATTGATTATATATTCTCACTATATTTTGTTACTTCACTAAAGGCATCATGCTACAATAGAAAAACTTAATTTGTACTTGGATAGAAAAAGAACACCCCAATTCTTCACCTACTTATCTTGAAATCTGTACCACTCATGTGATCCATGCAACCTATACATCAATTTTGTAAAAAATAGTAGAATGGATAAATTTGACTCCTTCCACCCTTTATAATTTTGAGAGTAGATTGGAGTCAGAATTCACCAATTGTATCCTTTTCTCTTGTATTACAATCTTGAAGCAATAATGTACAACTACCTTTTAAATTTAGCCATTATCCCAAAGATCACATCACTCTAATGAAATCAGTAGTGCCCCAAAGTGGGTTTAGCTATAAAAAAAATTCAAACTCAAACAACCAACATTCCAAAGTGATATAATTATCTCCTCACACTGATTTAAAACAAAATCAATCACTTCTTGATCATTGAAAAACTCACTTCACCTCTTTCTTTCAAAGTGTGATTTTATGATAGGAAGGCCTATGAGCCAGCTTTAAAAACTAACTAAATCCAGCAACTAGGCCCTAAGATCTCACACATATGTTCTATAGTTCATATTATTTTACCTTTTTAGATTTCATGTCATGAAAAATTTGATGTCAAAAGATATTGATAGTCAAAGTTGCTCATTTGAAGCTGTCAACAAACAAACATGTTAGAAAACAATAATGTTTTGTTTGGTTTTGGCTTTGAAAATAGGTCAAACAGAAACTTAGGGCACAAAAAATGGGGCATTAGTTTACTAAAATGTAGAGAGTACAAATATTTTATTTGAGGTCATGACAAATATCTGGTCAAATTTAGCAGACATATGAAGTCTGGTTCTCAAAATTGCAGAACTAGGGACACTAGTAGAACAATGATCTTCACAACCAGAATAGACCTAGAAAAGTTTGCAAATAGATTTCTCAATACTTGAAGACTAAAAAACTTAAAGAATTTTAGGAGTATAACATAGTGGCACAATCCATTTAGTCTCATCCATTACATATTCAAAGTTATGACATCACGAATAGGGCTATTGATCAATCTACAGTTTTAGACACTAGTAAAACTTTAGAAATTGCATATGGAATCACATTTTAAAACTAGTCAAATGGATTCATCATAGACTCAAATATGGAACATAGCAAATGTTTGACCACTATAATGCAATGCAAAAGCAATTTTTCAATTTGGTCAACTAGGTCAAAATTATAATAGTTTGAAATAATAGTCCACCATTATAACTAAGAGGTGAGGAGGGGGAGGGGGGGTGGGGGGGGAGGGGGTGAATCTTTTATCAAATCAGTTATCCAACAATTAAAACATATATATTCTTTAAATAAACTTAACCATTAAACAAAATTAAATAGCAACCATAATAAGATGCACATAGACAATTACACCAGATATGTTGACTAGGGAAACCCTTTATTAGAGGGTAAACCCCACTGAGAATGATGCCACAAGATGATGTACTAATATAAATATTCCTTGTTAGAGGATGGAACTTGTTAGGAGTCTATTACAAAATTTCGTATGTAGAGTCCTTGTTAGGATGCTTTAAATCCATGTTAGGAGATTCCAACCTTGTTAGGAGTTGTAGTACAATGTATGCAAGAAGAGCCCACTGCCCAAACATGCAATTTCAGCTACAAGAAGAGGTTACTACTCAAACAAGTAATTTACTATTATCTTCTTATTTCCTTTATTTTTTCAACCAAACCCATGACTATGAGACCTTGTAGACCAGGTCACAAAACTCAGATCTAAATATCAAACCTTTCATCACAAAACAAAACCTTGGCAATGAAGTTTCCTTCACTTCTACACTATTTTGCTCAACTTTACATTTTATTCTTGTTGTTGCTTACCATCAATTATATAACCATATCATTCCATACCATGATAAAGTAAAATGTCCTTCCTTTATATAGGGTCCTCAAAAAAATTCCTTGAGTCAGTTACTAAGCCTTATATATTAATTATTATAGAACCACATTAAGAACATGTTATACTTAGCGATAACATAAATATTTTGCATTGCAACTTCAATATCATTCTGTACATGCAATATTATGATGAGAGAACTTAGCCACATCATCCTCAACATGTCTTCTTCATGTCCTTAACCTCAATTCTTAGAATATCAACTCTGCTAAGAGAGATAACAAGTTTACCAGAACATGCCTCTATAAACTCTATCTTAGAACAGTCATCACCAAAACTTACATAACTTCTTCTGACATTGACTACATATACTAGATACTCAGAAGTTCTCTGATAACCTTGGATAGTTAGAATACTCAACTAGCCATCTATACCAACTTGATCTTTCTTTCTTTTTTTGGTCATATATTATAGAAAATTGCCATGTTAACATTAATGACAAACTTAGTCATGAATGTAACATACCATCATAGTAACATATCTACAATACTCCCCCATAGTAATATCATTAGCATTCATACTTACAAAAATCTTCCCCTTTTACATTGATGGCAACATAGATGAAAAAAATCTAGTTCCAAGGATACCAACAAAAGACTGTTAAACTTCAAATCCTTTTCATCAATCATTCTCCCCTATTCACATACCTCAATATGATTTCTCTCAAACTATAATTCCATGTTGTGCTTATGTTGGACATATTGTACCCCTTCCAAACATCTCCAACTATCATGCATACTCTTTTTCAATGCTATTTTTCATGTCAAGCATCTCCTCCATTAACATCAATGTCAAAGGTTTCACTAACCAACTTTACTGCAACAATTGATTCTTACATAGCTTGATTGTCAAAAGGCACTATTCAAAACATCCAACAAGTGTCCTAGATGATTTTATCCATCATGGATACTCCCCCATATAGGAAGCATCAACATTTAGTCTAGACAACAATGGTGCTCTCTTACACTGGACTAATGCACTCTTGCATCTTCTATTCTGATATAGGAAGGGGCATAACCCCAAGCATACCTCACAAATATTCAAAAGTCTCTTTAGGAAGAGGCTTAGTGAATATATCTACAATCTTCTCTTTAGTGCTCACATACTCCAATTTGATCTCCTTTTCTACAACTTTCTCTCTCAACATATGATACTCAATAGAAATGTGCTTGGTCTTAGAATGCAACACTAGATTCTTAGACATATTTACCGTGCTTATTTTGTCACAATGTATAAAAATAAGCTCATTGATTTCTATCCTTATATCCTTTAGCATCTACTTCATCAAAATGAGTTGATTTCAATTATTTTCTACCACAACATATTATGTTTCTACTATACTTTGTGATGTACAATCCTACTTCATTCTTAACCAAGAAACCAATCTTCCTCCAAGAAAGAAAGCTCCACCACAAGTAATCTTTCTATTATCCATAATACTTGTCCAATCTACATTAGTATAAGAACTTAAAGTGAAATCATTAGATTTGTCATACCATAATCTAAACTCTGATGTTCCCTTCAAATATCTAAATATCCTTTCAATTTTTGTTTAATGTGCTTCTCTAGGATCAGCCTGGAATCTTGCAACAATTTGAACTACATTTTCTATATCTGGCCTTGTGTGAGTCAAATATTGCAATCCTCTGATCATAGATCTGTACTTTTTCTACTCAATAGTAGATGTCTCATCATTTGTAGATAACTTGTATCTAGTTACCATAGGTGTTCCAATGGATTTGCATGTTTCCAAACCAAACCTTTTTAGTAAATAATTCAAGTACTTTTTTTGATAAATAAAGATTCCTTCTTTATTTTGTAAAATCTACAATCCTAAGAAATATTTCATCTCTCCTATCATACTCATTTCAATTTTTTTCTTCATCTCTTTTACAAAATTCTTACTTTCTTCATCATTTCCTCAAAATATGATATCAACAAAATTTTTTACCAAAATCATCAAACCATCATCAATTTCTTTCCAATACAGATTACTATCTTCCATACGTTTGTTATATCCAAGCTTTGTCAAATGCTTGTCCAACCTTGTATACCAGGTTCTTGGTGCTTGCTTCAATCCATACAATGCTTTCCTCAATTTGTATACTATTTCCTTGTCATAGATCAAAGGACAACCTTTAGGTTTCTCAATATACACTTCTTCAAGTTCTCCATTCAATTATGCTAATTTGACATCCATCTAATATACTTTGAATTTCTTTTGTGTTGCATAGGCTAAGAATAATCTTGCTACTTCTATTTTAGCCATTGAAGCATAGGCCTCACCATTGTCTATTTCTTCTTGTTGTGAGTAACCTTTACATACCAAATTGGCTTTGTTCCTTACAAATTTTCCTTTCTCATTCATCTTATTCTTGAATACCCATTTAGTTGTATCATTTTCTTATCTATTTGTCTGATGACCAATTCCCATGTCTCACTCTTTACTATTTGATCCAATTCCTTTTTCATGACTTGTTTCCAATAATCATCTTTACATGCTTCATCTGTGTTCTTAAGCTCAACTTGAGATATCAAGCATAGTTCTTCATTGACTCTGCGTCTTTTCATCACACCTTCACCTTTTCTTTTGATGATTTTATTAGATGGGTGATTCGTTATCATAATATTTCCTAAAGTAGGAGTTACCATATCAACTCTTGGCTCTACTAAAGGTTCTAAGCTTTGTTCTTTCCTTGGCTCTCCTCGATTCTTCAAATCATTGTTGGTCTCAATAAATTCCTCATCATTCCTTGGCTTAGTAACAACATCATGATCTAAATTGTAATCAAATATTCTCTCTTGTATTTTAAATTTCTCATCAATTCTCATATTTGCACTTTCCATTATAGTCTTAGTTCTCTAATTATAACATCTATAAGCCTTTCTTTTTAATGAATAACTAAGAAACATACCTTCATCACTTCTAGCATCAAACTTACCAATATCATCATCTCTTTTGATATAACACTTACTCCTGAAAATTCTAAAATACTTAATTGTAGGCGAGTGACCAAACCATAGTTCATAAGGTGTCTTATTTATGTCTTTCCTGACTTGCACTCTATTCATAGTGTATACTTTTGTATTCATAGCTTCTCTCCAAAACATATTGGATACATCATTCTCTACTAACATATCTCTTGTAGCTTCCTTAAGTGCTTTTTTCCTTCCTTCTAAAATCCCATTCTGTTTAGGGGTTCTCAGAGCTGATAACTGTCTTTTAATTCATTTTTCTTCACAAAACATGTTAAACTCATTTGAATTAAATTCTCCTCCTCTATCTAATCTAAAACATTTAATCTTCATACCATATTCATTCTAAACCCTATTCTTGAATATCTTAAACTTATCAAATGCCTCAGATTTCTCTTTAAGAAATGCAACACACATCATTATAGAATAATGATCAACTAGAATCATAAAATTCCTTTCACCATAGAATCCTTTAATATTTGTAGGACCACTAAGATCTATTTGTACAATCTCAAATTTTTCTATAGATGTAAACTTCTTACTTTGAAAAGAAGTTTTGTTATGCTTAGAGAAAACACACTCCTTGCAAATTGTGTTAGTAGGCCTTAAAATCTTTTGCAAATCACTAACTATAAACATTATAATATTATTCACAATTATGTCAAATTTTATATGACAAAATATCTTATGCCATAACCAACTGTCATCTAACTTTGCAACTAAATATGTCATTTTAGTATAATTCAACTAAAATACGTTACCTCTAGATTTGGTTCCTAGTCGAATTACCTTTCCATCTTTATCTTTGGTCTTGCATACCTTTTCTATGAACTAAAACTAATAACCTTTGTCTACTAATTATCCAACACTCAAAAGATTATGCTTTAAAAAATCAACAAAGTATACATCCTCCATGTTAGTTTTAAGAGTTATAGATCCAATACCTTTAACTTGGCATGTTGCATTGTTTCTAGCTCTAAAAATTCCTTCATTCTGAATTTTGAAGCCAGAAAAATTGTTCATATCACCAATCAAAATTATGTGAACAACCAAAGTCAATTATCCATTTAGATTTCTTATCAACCTATGACACCAAACTGGACTTTCTTCTTTAATTTCCACAAATCCAATTTCGTCATCACTAGCACTTAGTGCTTGTTCATCAAAATCATTATCTTCATCTGCATACAAAAACTCTCTATCATTTCTAGGCTTGTAATTTCCCTTATAGTTTTTCTCTTTCTTAGAACATTTAGATGAATAATGACCATATTCATCACAAATCCAACATTTAAAGACTTTCTTACCTCTTTTTTCTCTTTTTACTAGTGTAGGACCAAAAAATGGGCTAATATCTAACATACTATGATAAAATCACAGACTTAATAAATATACATTGATATCCTCTAGTATACCATGAAATCCAAATAAAAAAAAGGAAGCAACATAAAGTCAAAAACCTCATCTTTCATTTGTAGCTCCCATGTCCTTCTTTCTTCTCCATGTCATGTAGCTCCAATTGCCTATAATACACACAATTAGGAAGCAAAATCCTATAATAATAATATGAGAATACTAGAAGAAGTTATTTAAGCTTGAGAGAGAAAAATATGAAGGATGAGAAATGAGAGGATGAATGCTCAAAGAGCATTGGACTTGTCACATTGGATATGAGACTTGGCAAGACATTCCTTTGAGAATCGGTGACAAATATGACACAAGATACCAAATTTAGTGTTAGTCTCATAATGGTTTTGACAATTGAGTGTCAACACAATTAACCATTTTCTACATAAAAGTTGAGTATACTACATATGCCAAGCTACAGTATGTGCTGAGCCAAAATTTTAATAGGTGCTGATTGACTTTAGGTGCTAAGCATTATAAATGTATCGAGTGATATATAGGTGACAAGTCACAATTAATGCCAAGAAATTCAAAACTGTGTCAAGTAAGCCAGAACTATGCATGTGCCAAGTAAGACTAAATGTAATAGGTGTTGAGCAAACTAGGATCAAACATGTGTCAAGCACCAGTAATCCAGTATGTGTTGAGTAAAACATAATCAGCATATGAGTTTGTGTCTTCACGAACTCAAATGTAAATTATTTTTTGAGCTGACATAGAAGGATTTTAAAGGATAATAAGGATAAGAATGAATCTTTTATATTTCCTATGCAATCAACATGCAACTAATAAGAAAAATGGATAAGGCATACAACCAATTGAAAAAGTGCAAGGAATGAGTGGGAATTAAAGATTCAATATAGATCATAGATCCATACCTAACTCTAAGTATATGAAGCCTTTATAAGAAGGATTAGACCCCATGATTTCATATTGCTGAATAGAAGTTAAGGAAGTTGCAAAGAAGATAGAAAAATTGTAGAATAGGGCAAGTAGTAGGGGTGTCAAAGACTTAGTGAATTGAGTAGCAATTACATATTTAGTTGATTAGAATATAACTAGAGTGATGATTAGCTATCAGATCAAGCAAGGATCATATCAGAATGAGTAGATCAAGTGCCTCAAATCAACAATTGAAGATTGTAAGAAATGAGTTCAAAAAATTTCTAATACTTTCTAGCAATTGTATTAGATAGTGGTAAGTCCTATGTTAATAGGTTAGCTTAGCAACTATTTTTTAGATCCTTTGAAGAGGTGACTGAATCCTTTAACAGGGTGACACTTCATGTAAAGTGTTTTAAATCCTTTAACCAGGTCACCATTGACATAGTGTAAAGCCTTTAATAGGACATTCCTTTCACAAGGCAGACCATCAGAAGTGGTCAAACAATTATTGCTACAATGATTTTTTGGGAATCATCCCCACCGCAGTTTTACCTTCTTATTCCTAGAGGGTTTCTAGGTTACCACATTATGGTGTCACATGTTTACTTGCATGTGTTTAATTTATGGTTATTTATGCATGATGTTTATTATTAGTTAAAAGTTTTAATGGATAAAATGCATTACTTTTGATTCACTGCCCCCCTCTCAGAAGTACTCTTCCCATTTGAATATTCCAAAATTTTGTATTAGAGAAAGGTACGCCCAAGAAAAAGCCTAATAGCTTAGAGAAAAGATCTAAATATTTTAAGTCTTCAAACTTGGGAAGATTATAGAGAATTAGGTAATTGATGTGCAACTTGCCCTACACAACTTGGAGCAACCCAGAGAGTAATTGAGAAAATCCTTGAAAAGAAGGAAGGATATACCCATAGCTAAAAATGACACCACACAAGTGTTTTCCAATGGAGATTCCAAGAAATTTGATGTATAAATAACAAAATTGATGGAGAAGAATAGAGCTCAAGCAAAAGAAATCAGAATACTCAAGCTTGAACAAGAATCACAAGCCATAATGGTTTGTGAAGTAACTGAATAGAAGAAGAAAGCCATTGAAGACAAGGTTATGATAGAAGATGACAAGACAAATCTTTCCAATAGACTAGAGGAGAAGACAATTGAGTTTGAAAGAATCTAAAACATGCAGCTTGACACCTTAAGCCAGATGATGAATGCTCATCATGAGCTAAACATGAAGGACATTGAGATCTCCACCTTGAGAATGCAAAATGAACAATTGTAGAATGAATTGAGGAGAGAGAAGGAGATAGCAGAAAGCTTCAACAATCCTAGTGAGGCTATCAAGTACTTTGAGCAATTACTGAAATCACCAAGGGCCGGTAATGATACTTCAGGACTTGGTTACACCAGCACTGAATAAGGAGAATCATCCAAGACTATAGAAGAAAGGAGTAACAAAGTTAAGAATACTAAACCCACTTGTCATTTCTATGGTAAAAAGGGACATACCTCTAATGCATGTAGGAGCAAGGATTGCCATCAACATGATAAGCCTAAGAATGCAAGCTACTATCACAAGTGCAAGAAGCAAGGACATCAAACACATGAATGTAGGACTATGACTATCAGAACACCAACATTTTATGGTCACTGCTACAACTACCAAAAGTATGGACATAGAGCTTTTAAGTGCAAATAAAAGCCTATGTTGACACCTAATTATACTACAAGGAGAAAAAACCATGCACATCACTACAACTAGGATTACAAGACTAGGCAGAGCTATCATTACTATCAGGAATATGGGCACATTTCTAAAAACTGCATAAGGACACTTTTTAGAGGGAAATACAGTAGATGGTTAAGCCAAACCACATGTTTTAGTTTCTTAAAGACTGGTCATATTAGTATGTATTGCCCAAAAAATTCCAAGACATCCAAGTCAAAAGTCAATAAAGGAAAAGAGAAAGTAGATGTTGAACAAATTAGAGGGGAAATGAAGAAGACTTGGAAGAAGAAAGATGAGTGCAACATATCAAATGAAGGAATCACTTCACCCAAGAGGTCAAGTGATCACACCTCATCCAACTAAGCATGAATAAGGTGTATGGGACTGTTATATATAGTTATATCATGCATCAATCCCAAGAAAACCAAGTACTGCAAAGAAGAAATCAGTATGAGAAAAGATGCCAAGTCAAAAATTGAATTTTTTGCAAATACTCTCAAGTTGTCTTTACATGCTGAGTAAAGCTCCAGTGGATGCTGAGTTGCTAATAGCAACTGAGTTAATGGTATGCACTAAGCATTTAATGCTAGGTTTTGAAAGGTATAAGGTCAAATTTTGATCTTTTTTATGCCATTCAAACATAGAGAAAATATGAGAAGAGTGAAAAAGAAATCAAATAGAAACCTTGAATCCTTTTGAACTAATTTCAATAGTGATTCAGCTTAAATTTCATCGATCTAAGGTATTTATCTAGTGTTGAGCTATGCAATGTTAAAGTTTTAATATATTGAAACCCTAGATCGGTATAATGGCTTCTAGTTCTAAGAACCCCAAGGGAAACATAATTCATGAGGTTTGGTAGGTTAGTAATGAAGTAAAACAACCTAAGTTTAGACCCTTTCCCAAGGTAGCCTACAAAAATGACCCTGTCAGCGCATTGTCCATAATTCCACCCAAGGTTGTCATGGTGCAGGATGTAAGGAAGTGTTACAACTAAAAAATAGGAGTAGTAGGAGATCTTGAAAATTTTCAAGCCTATAACAAGTTGTGGGATAAAAAAATACTCAAGGACAAGTTTCAAGTAGTCGAGAAAAAGGGTTTAACCCATGCCCTAGTTTACCCTACAGGTTTTAAAATTGAGTGGATAAGAATTGTTGTAAGTAGGATAAACAATGGCTATCTATGGCTAGAAACAGGACCAATTAAAATAAAAAAGAAGATAGTACATAGGGTTACAAGTTTCCTAACCCTAGATCAGCCTAAGACCCTAAGAAGTAATTCAAAAGAGGTCATTTAAAGGAACATAGGGGCTAAGTGGAATAAGAGGGGTATGACAATTGATACTGTAACAAATCCTCTTCTAGATTTTGTAGTGAGAATGATATCTCACAAATTTTACCAATTAAACAAATTAAACAATGTATAATGTATTTTTGTTGATGTAGCCTACAAGATTGTAAAGAAAGATTATACATATGATCTAGCAGAACTAATGTCGTGACAGATAAATAAGAACCTAGGAGCAATAAGAAGGTCAAAAGGTGGTCAATGCAAGTTTGATTCAGTTCTTGTCTACATGTTTTTCTATGTCATAGAAGAGTTTTTTTCAATTCAAAAGGTGAACTAAAATCCAAAGAAAACTATAATCACTCAAATCAATGAGTACATTGATCAAATGGATGACAACTTTGAAGCCCAAATGACAAGCTATTTTGAGGATTTTAACCCATTAAGAAAAGGGTTAGGATACTAGTTTCCCTAGTGGAAAACATATCAATGACATATGCTTCCTGATAGACATTGACTACACTTTCATTTAAGTAGAAGTTCCAAGGGTGAGATGGCTAAGGCCATTATATTATGAACTTGATGTGGATGAATCCTTAGCATCAATCACAACATTGCTTGGAAAAGAGATTGATAAAGAGGCACCTCATTTTGGAACATATGATGTTGTGCATTTCAAGGTAGATATGGAACTAAAAACAACCTCCACCCTAAAGAAGAAGGATAAACTAGTGAAGAAAATAAAGAAGATATTTGGTGTAGATATTGAAGGGATAGTAGATGTTGAAGAGGAAGAAGAAGAAGAAGGTGAAAGTGAAGAAGAAGAACAAGGGCAAGGCCCAATTGAGTTAACCCAAGGCTTAGGAGAAGACAAGGAGGAAGGTAACAAGGAATAAGAAGCCAAGGAAGCACCTACATAAGCTGAGTCAAAGAAGAGAACAACTAAAACTCTCAGCCTCTAGCCTAGCCTCAAGAAAACAAGGCTACAGGAACAACACAAGCCAAACCAAAGGCACTAGTAACAAGAGCTACCACAAGGGCCTCTACTGAAAAGTCCAAGGAGCAAGTAAAAGAGAAGAAAAAGGTCACTAAACAGATTGGTAAAGTGTAAAAGAAAAGAAGAAAGTATGTAGCATAGCCAGACACTAATGATAAGGAGAGAATAGAGTCAGAGGATATCAACCAATTTAGAGTGGTAAGCCATCCTCCCAAATTTTCCATAGATAAAATTTGTGAAAATATTAAGAATCTAGATTTGACTGATTTGAAAATCCTTGAATTTAACAAATTAAGTAGAGAAGAACAAAACAAAATAGAGGAATCTGTATATGCCATGATGCTGGAATTTAAGAACACACCTCTAGAGTTAGACAATACCATTCCTAGGGAGTTATATGAGATAGTTGAAAACAAATGGCATTATTGTCTTAAAATATAGAAGGAGATCAAAGAATCAACCTTAGAACAAGTGAAGCCTGATCTGACAAGAAGTCGAATTAAAAAGGCTACTAAGAAACATGGTGGAAAATTTGCACCAAAATATAGAGCCTTCAGTATTTTGCAAAATAAAATTGAGGATGTAGTGAATAAGTCCACATAATTGTGGAAGTCAATATACAAATTGACTGATGACAAGGATGTAGAAGCAGATAAGGCTAAAGATAGTGAGAAAGAAAAGACAACCAAAGTAGTGGAGGAGGATAAAGAAAAAGAAGAGAAGAAAGGAGAGGAAGAGAAGCAAGAAGAAGAGAAGAAAGAGGAAGAGGATAAAGAAACAAGAAAAGGACAAGAAGAGAAAAGAGAAGAAGAAAAGGAAGATGAGGAGGATAAAGAAAAAGGAGATGAGGAAACACAAAAGGTAGAAGACATGGCAATAGCTAAGTAGCAGTAGCAAGAGGAATAGAGTGTACAAGACACACAAATGCCACCCCTAGTGCTCCTCATGTAACCATCACACCTACACACACTATAACAATCAATGATGTTCCTAACGATTCTACTTAGAACATCAATCCCCTAACTATAGAGGATCTCTCCAAGATCCTTCACCAATCCACTATATAGGAAAAATTATGCACAAATCCTATATTGGTGAGTTTAGATGGGTTACAAAAGTTAGTAGCAGAACCAAAAAGAGACAAGGTGAAACCACAAGAACTAAATTTCATTTGTACAACTACTAGTACTCAAATTTTAATGCTTCCACCACCATCTCCAACAATTGCAATAGCAATAGGTGACACCATTCAGAAGCTGAGTGTAGAAGAAGGGAAGTCTAATAAGGAGAAGGAGGATACATCAAAGGAAGAGGAACATGCCAATATTTAGACATTGGTAGAGCTACCAACAATTGGCACTCCTACAAAAACTCTTGAAAAGCTGAGCACTAAAGCCATACCTTTGTAAATCTCCACACTAGGCTTGAGTTCTACAAAGGTTACTAGGGAACTTCACTATGGAGACCATGAGTTAGATGAAGAGATAGTCATACCTACCTATGACTCTAAGACTATGACAATTGAGTAGATTAAAGGAATGCAGGATGCATTAAATAGAAGGAGAAGACAAGAAATTCTCAAAAAGGTGTATAAACATAAGCAAGCACTACTTGAGATAAAGGACATCTGTATGGATGCCTTTAGCTTGCAGTCACCAGATGAGTCAAATCCTATACTAGAACAATTATCAGATATAGTTGACTAGGTGACAAGAGAAGACTAGGACACCAACATAAAACTTATGGAATGGTCTGAGAGGAAGTTTTACGGAAAGGTAAATGAGAGAATATCAAGTGAAATAGCACTTGCGTAGGTAGAATTGGCCAAAAAAATTGAAAAGGTCAAAACTGTACTTGAGAACATTTTCTCACTATACAAAAAGCTATGTGATTTTTCCAATTTCACATAAGAGACAAGCCAGAGGATATTGAGCTTGGAGAGAAATCTTAAGATTTCTAACATGCAATTACCAAGAGATATAGCTCAAAGTGAGAAGCATTTTGCCCAATCACTTCACACTCAAAGAGAGTTAGCTACACTCACAAGTGAAGAGGCCAATATAGAGGCCAAATTGATGCAGATTCAGCCCTCCATTACCCTACATTTGGAGGCCCTCCACAAAGAACAAGTCTATGCTGAAAATGTTCTAAAGAAAGATCCTAATCTTTCTACATTAAATGGGCTTGTACATCTTGCTGTAGAGACTGATATCCAACATAAGTCACTAGACATTTCTTTGGAGGATTGGAATGCAACTCTTAAGATGATAATGGAGGTAAAAAACACAATTTTGATGAAATATGTTATTACTCCTTAGCTCCCTTTGACATAAGTATCAAAAAGGTGGAGATAGATATAATGTTTAGGGGGAGAAATAACAATAAGGAAGATATTCCTAAGGGGGAGAATACTAAGTTTTCTTAAGTATTCTAATAATTACATTCTTTCATTCATTCTTTTGGGGAATAAAAGGGAAAATATTGCAAATAGATAAAAAGGGGGAGATAAGACTTAATGTGTAAATATTGTGGAGGAGAAATAATGTTTTGGGGGAGATAGAGTAGATAGAACAAAAAGAATAGCTTAGCACACTGGTAGAAATTATAGAAACAGGGCAAAGACAAAGAACATCAAGTACATTTAGCACATAATTTTAGTTGCAAGCATAGACAAGGCACAATCATCTCAGATGGATTTATAAGGTATTTTGAACAAATTTTGAAATTTTGTACATATGCAGAGTAGAATGAATAATCTACACATAAGGTTAGATCAATAAAGTTTAGTTAAGTGTTTTTGACACTCATGTCAAAGGGACAAACTGTTGGTCTCAAAATGGTTTTGACAATTGAGTGTCAACACAGTTAACCACCTTCTACATAGAAATCGAGCATACTACATATGTCAAGCTATAATATGTGCCAAGCAAGAATTTCAATAGGTGCCAAGCATTATACAAGTGCCAAGTGATATATAGATGCCAAGTCACAATTGATGCCAAGTAAGTTAGAATGCTTCATGTGTTGAGTGAGCCAAAACTATGCATGTGCTGAGCAAGACATAATGTAATAGCTGTCGAGCAAACCAAGATCAAACATGTGCTGAGCACCAATAATCTAGTATATGCTAAGTAACATAGAATCAACATATGAGTTTGTGGCTTCACAAACTCAGGTGTAAACCATTTTTTGAGCTGACATACAGGATTTCAAAGGATAATAAGGATAAGAATGAATCTTTTATATTTGCTATGCAATCAACATGTAGCCAATAAGAAAAATGGAGAAAGCATGCAACTAATGAGAAAAGTGGAAGGAATGAGCATGAATTAAAGATTCAATATGGATCATAAATCCATAGCTAATCATAAGTCTATGAAGCCTTTATAAGAAGGCTTAGACCTCACAATTTCATATTGTTGAATAGAAGTTAAGGAAGTTGCTAAGTAAATAGAAAAATTGCAGAATAGGGAAAGTAGCAAGGGTATCAAAGACTTAGTTATTTGAGTAACACTTACATATTCAGTTGATTATAATAGAACAAGGGTGAAGATTAGATATCAAATCAAGAAAGGGTCATATCAGAATGAGCAGATCAAGTGCTTGAAATCAGCAATTGAAGATTGTAAGCAATCAGGTCAAAAGATTTCTAATATTTTCCAGAAATTATATTAGATAGTGCTAAATCCTATGTTGATAGGTTAGCTTAACAAGTATTTTTTAGATCCTTTAAAGAGGTGACTAAATCCTTTAACAGGGTGACAATTCATGTAAAGTGTTTTAAATCTTTTAACTAGGTCACTATTGAAATAGTGTAAAGCCTCTAATAGGGCAGACCATTAGAACTGGTCAAACAATTATTGTTGTAGTGATTTTGTGGGTGTCATCCTTACCCCAATTTTACCTTCTTATTCTTGGAGTGTTTTTGGGTTACCAAATTTTGGTGTCATGTGTTTACTTTATGGTTATTTATGCATGATGTTTATTATTAGTTAAAAGTTTTAATGGATAAAATGCATTACTTCTGATTCACCCCCCCCCAAAAGTACTCTTCCCATTTCAATATTCCAACATGTAGGATTGTATGATGCTTGGAAGTCAAACATGACTAAAAATGGAAGAGGATCTATGACATGTCATGTGACACTTCAAATCCACTTAAAGCCAATAATCTATGACAATGGAAGCCAATTACAGACATGTGTAAGAGAATAAGAATCTATGGATTATGACATATCTTAGCCAAGTGTAAATGGAGAATCCATGATGTTTCATGTTCATGTGTCATGATGATGTCAATATTATGTAGAATATTTGAATTAAAAATCTATTATTCCACAGAAATAGAAATTAGTAAAAATTTAATTAATGGTGGAAAATATGACTTAGGAAATTGAGAATTTCCATAGTTTGCGAAAGATGAATCAATTAATTAATAAAATTAATTAATTGAGGATGATAATTAGGAAGAATAATTAGCAATACGAGATGAATATGCTTGGGATGACATAGGATTAAATTATGGGACTTAATCTTATAGAGAAAATTAGTAGATGATTGGCCAATTTGATTAAATAAGTCTGATAGTATCCTTTGATGAAAATGTGACAATTATTGAGATTGACTAGGATAATATTGGGTAGACCAAAGCTTGGTCAAATTGATTGATTGATTAGGATTGATAGCATGCCAAGGACACATGACATGGATTAAGGACACATTATATTTAAATGATATCATAAATGATATAGAATCAAGATTGATTGAAATGTTTGATCACAATAACATTGACAAATGCTATCAATGTCATTAAAATGGTTTGATGATATCATTATCTAACATTGAGGGACATAACAATGCCAATGATCAAATGACAAGAATGACACTTTGACCTAACACTAAGAGCCATGATAGCACTAAGGTGAGATTAATAAGTTTGATAGATTGATAGGTTTTTGCAAACATTGGAAACCACAACAATGTGAGAAAACTTGCAATAAAGAATATAATAATTTCCATAAAATGCATAATAGATCTAAATTAAATATAAAATTAACATCCACATGCAAGAGAATAGACAACATACCCACAAAATTGTGATACAAGATATACCCTAGGACACCCTCATTGATGGAAAAACCTAGCCTCCAAAAGCATCCATTACCATGTACAATTCAGAAAAAATACCATGCAATACAACCATGCAAGCCTTCAAAGCCATAGCCATAACCAAGCAATCCATGTGAACAAGCACAGATCCACATGTCCCATGCCATGCTTCCTACCTCCACAAATGCTCCCTTGGCTAATCTGTCAAGCATTGTCTTGCTCAACTCTTTCCTTTTTGGCTTCCTTCTTCACTCTCACACAACAACTACCCTTGTGGATACTTATATAGTAGAAAGTACCAAAAAACCACCAAGTGGTATTACATAAACCATGTGCTACCTAACCCACTAACCTCACATTTAATATTAGAAATTTAATTCTTTCTCAAATATTAAATAATTATAGAAAATATTATGACAATGTTACAATACAACCATCAAGTATCTCCCATGGGAATATTTACATGTTGAATGTCCATCTAGGTGCAACATTACAAATTAAAATAAAATAACAAAATTTAAGAAATATTATGCAATGTGTGCAAGACTCATTATCTCAACAATCTCCCACTTGTTGTATACATTTCATAGGGTCAACTTGTAGCAACATAAATGAATGAGAGAATAATCCCTCCTAGTACATCCACCATCATGGATCAAAGTACACAAAGTCCTCCATCCTAGTACTTGCAAAAAATCAAAGTATCCAGCATCTCAAACATGAATGATCTCACCTCCTATCATGTCACTGCTACCAAACATACATAGAAGTCATCCAAAGAGAAAGCCACCCAACTTGTCGCATTAGAAGATCATAAAATCCTATACCGACTAAAATGCCAAGCACAGAAACTTGATCCAAAGGTAATCACATGCATTCATAGTTGTCAAAATATCCATAGCTGAAATAGCAGCCATAGCAAGTGCCAAACCCATCCAACTATCCATACCTTCAAAGGTATATCAAGTCAATCTCACATCACCAACATATCCAACCTATAACTTACAATCACAAGCTTCAAGAGAAATACCTACCACATATATACCAAGAAGGTCCCATTGCAAAAGATAATGTCAAATATATAACAAATTCACTCACAAAATCTCAAAGAAGTGAATCCATGTAGTCTCAAGGAAATTCACAACACATAAACTAATAACCTATAAGAAAAACTCTCATAACAAGTCTCCAATAGTCTCCCAAGTTCTCCACAACCAATAGAGGAAAGAGATAAAGGAATAATCATGTCATCTCTCACATGGCATACATGAGCACAAACTAGTGATCATAATCTCCAACCAATCTCAAATCCAATGTAAGTGTAATTTGAAAATCCAAGAATATAACCAAGGCCAAGGATAAACCATTCAAATCATAACCAATATCATGTCCTTCTACACACACCTCTAGATGTAAACTATGCAAGTATGATCTCCTCCATAAAACCCCAACAAGAATCCTCAATAACACCCAAACCATACCATACAACTAATCATGGATGTAAGTGTCTCACAAGAAGATCAAAATTAGAAACCATTCCTAAACCAAGAATATGCCTAATATAAAACCATCTCCCAAATTGGACTAGCGTAACAACAATATATGCACAAGGAGATGACTAATGTTAAACCATCTCTCAAATGAACCCTCCAAAACAAACTCATGTACCATAGCTCAAGATTCATATTCATGGAAGACAAGCATAACATAATGCATGTGAGAGAAACAATGGGCTATACCTCTAAAGTAGAAAATTTTCAAGTAGACCAAGAGTGAGGAATGAGAATGTTTATCAAGATATCCAAGTCTCCAATAAAGAATTATCTAATAACAATCTCCTCTCAAGTCCATATCAAGTGAATTCCCCTCAAACTCTCTTGATAAAACCATCAACCACCCCAACAAATACTTCTCTAATCCAAGAGAAATCAGCCTCACCATAGTCTCTAAGTATCTATGGGAACTTGTAACTAGTTAGTCCATGCCAACTCCAAATACAACATAGAAATATCATGAAGTATCGAGTTTATGATCAATGTACTCAATACCAAGAAACTAAATCACGATCATTGTCAAAGTTCCAACCATGGCCTCAGGAACATAAACATGACAACATGATCTAAACTAGCTTAAAAGAGACAACATGCTCCATATGAACATACTATAACATGTCAAAATTGTAAACACATATCAAGAGTATACCATGAAATAATAATGAAACCATCTTCACACCAATGATAACATGCCAAATGAAAGCATAAACCACACCTTTACCAAGAACCCAATTAGTCCTCAAGATGCAACCATCTCCACATACTATGAAAAAAACCATCTTCACATACCATGAAGAACCATCTCCACACACCATGAAGATAACCAAGTACTCCATGAGTCCTCAAGATCTAACCATCTTCACACACCATGAAGATAACCAAGTGCACCATGAAAATGTCAAAGAAATTTCTGTAGCAATAGGATCTAAGACAAACCTCCATCATCTTTAAACACTCAATAAATATATATCATTTCCAATAACTCCCACTCAACCATGGTACCAAGTCACCTATGAAATCATAAATCCATGTCCTACACAAAGATCATATAGGTCTACACTTACACAACCAAAGTGTCAATACCAAGTGAAACCAAGATCTCCAAACCTAAGAAGATACAAATCAAACCAGGAACTAATCTTGCAATGTCACCTCATCACTATCACAAGCTCCCACTAAACCATGTATCAAAGTTATCCATGGCATCATGATGAAAAAGCTATCCTCTAACCATAAGAATCAACCAGGGAATCAAACTATCAAAAGACTCAAATTGCACATCACGAGCTCCTCAAAAGAAACTAAATAACCATGATTAATAACAAAGAAGATATACCACCATAACCAAATCAAGAATTCAAGTCAATGAAAAATCAAGGATGTACTTGCATATTCAATTATGTCATGCCAAAATCTATGGCACCATCTCAACATCCATGAATCAAGTATCTAACTCTAAATATGTCCAACCTTTTAACATAAAATAGTCAACCACAATTCTTTGCTATGACTATACATGGTAACAACATATCATCCCCTCTATATGAGTAAAAATTAGAAAGTCATGTGACTTAGTGCATAGACAACCCAAATACAAGACACCAATCCAAATATGCATCAATAATGAGATATCAATGGGCAAAGACAACACATAACCAAGCTATAAATGAAACCTATAAGTATAGACCACTTACAACACTAAAAAACTTGTAGATCAAACAAGTCATCATACATATCCAAACCAAACATTGATAACCATATCATCATGAGACCAATCTAAAATATGAACTGGGTATACAATGACATCAAATTTTAAATCTCCAAAATATACAATGTCATAAACTCACAATGTTACTATAGTCAATATATATCATAAGTTGTTTATATTAATATATCACCAAATAAATTATGCCAAACCTACACCAAATCTGAACCAATGTGTAGAGCTCTCCAAGAGCTTTCTATTGACTACTTGAAGTCCAAAATCTAACTCCAAATGCCCAAGTTATGCCATAATATGTGCTTAAAATTAAAAAAAATCTAACTTCTGGGCTCTTAAAACTTGACAAAGTGTCCAAATCATAGAACCAAACCTATACCAAGTTGTAGTGCTCTGAATTAGCTCTCCAACACCTATAAGAAGTATGAAATCCAATATCTTGAGAAAAATTTGTGGTCTTTTTACCATTTCCACTACGATTTTTTTCCTTTTGTGATGAAAATTCTGACGGGGTTAAATTTGGCAACCATCACAGGCTGAAACTTAAAAAATATTTCATTTTCTTTGAACATGGCCAAACTAGGGAATATTATATATCAAAATTTATGGAAACATCAACTTGGATCCAATGGTGAGGTCTACTTTTACCTAGGAGGTCATTTCTGCAAGCTCCCCAAAAAAACCCCTCATTTAAATGAATCATCCACAAAACTCTTTTGCCCAACAATTTCACATGCCTAAAATCTACCAATATCCCATCATAATAGAAAATCCAAAACCCTCACATCTATGATAAACAATTCATATATCTTCCCCTCTCTTTAATCCTCTCATGCATTCCCATGGATTCAATCTAGGGTCACAATAATAAAACTATAGCTCTGATACCACTTGTAAGGAAACCTACAATAAAGAATATAATTATTTTCACATAACCCATAATATATTAGAAATAAATATGCAATTGAAGTCCACATGCAAGAGAATAGAGAACATACACATAAAATTGTAATACAAGATACACCTTGAGAAACCTTCATTGAGGGAAAAACCTAGCCTCCAAAAGCATCCATTACGATGTACTATTGAACAAAAATACCCTTCCAATACAGCCATGGAAGCCTTCAAATATATGGCCACAACTGAGCAATCCATGTGAACAAGCCTGCATCCACACATCCCATGCCATGCTTCCAACCTTCACAAATGCTCCCTTGGCTAACCTGTCAAGCCTTGTCTTGCTCAACTCTTGCATTTTTGCCTTCTTTCTTCTCTCTCACACAAAAAATACCCTTATTGGTTGCTTATATAGTAGCAAGTCCCACAAAACCACCAAGTGATATTACATAAACCATGTGCTACATAACCCACTAACCCCACATTTAATATTGGAAATTTGATTCTCTCCCCAATATTAAATAATTGCATGACATATTATCACAATGTTACAATACAACCATCAATTATTTCCCATGGGAATCTCTACATGTTGCATGTCCATCCAGGTGCAACATTACTATTGTCACTGAGGTTTGCACCCTGGTCTAGAGCCTATGCATGAGGATAACCTAGTGAAACATGAAAACAACCTCCAAGCTATGGGACTTGAACTGTGAGGTTGAGTCTCCGAAGAAGGCCGGCTTCCTGTTACTATCAGGGTGCACCTAACTACTCTTGGAGGGGAAAAGGGAGAAGGAGAGCATGAAACAAATCTACCTAGCCTAATCTAAAGTGGTGATGCACCAAAATAGAGTGTTCAGACCAATCTCTGCCCATATATGCACTATTGAACGAGAATGAAACTAAGGATATACACATTTAGACTTGCTTTAATCAAATAACCACATGTAGATCAAGATGATCAAGATGAATGTCACAAGGAAAGAGAGATTCACTTATATACCATTCACAAGCCAATAGAGATATAGTCATGTAGATTATAGACTTTCACAAAATAATGGCAAAGGCAAAGAGTTCTTGCACTTTCATA